>JARIHR010000090.1:0-287895 GCA_029281495.1 Mycena filopes | reverse complement strand
CTAACCCTAACCCTAACCTAACCCTAACCCTAACCCTAACCCTAACCCTAACCCTAACCCTAACCCTAACCCTAACCCTAACCCTAACCCTAACCCTAACCCTAACCCTAACCGAGACGGCGGAAGAGGAATAAATACCATCGGTGTGGCAGAAGGAATCTACGCTCGCTGCCGGAACAGTACCAACTGGGGGCAAGGTCGGCTGACCGGCGAGTTTTGGGTCGCCAAAAACGACAACTAGTCCATAGTAGTGTCAGCAGAACACTTGTTATCTCGATACGGAGGGCATACCGGCGACGATACGCTCAGTCACAGTGGCAGTAAGGTTAGCGGCCGCGTTGTGGACCAGCTGCGCGCCCTGGCTGTACCCGCTGAGGACGATTTTGGTGCTGGGACATTTGGTCGCTGCGGTGTTGATGAGGTCGAGCATGGTGGTGCTGCCAGCCGGGCTGCCTCCCGCGAAGTAACCTAACATTCGGGATGAGTTCAAATTGATGACGCCCCTGATGGAGACCTCACCGGCAACGGTAGCATGATAATCGACCCCTGCGCCGTGATCCCAGCTGTCCCAAGAGCAGCGCGAAGGTCCGCAATCAAGGGAGGTCCCACGTGTGCGCCGACGTTCCCCCTCTCACCGGTTCCGCGGGCGAAGATGAACTGGACGCCGTTCTGTTATCCAGTCGACGGTTTACTTTTGACACTCACTGTGACTGGCTTGCACGCTAAGGATGATTCAGTCAGCTGTGCCCATTGCGCGGATTGATGACACCGAAAATACTCACGGCCAGAAAGAAGTTCATTCTCCGTGCGGTTGCCCCGTTGAATGGCTGCAGGGACTGGAAAGGCAGGAATTTCCGGCACGACGACGGCGGCTGCGGATACGAGGGAGATACAGAGCAATTGGGTGAGGAACGCGGTCGACCTCATGGCGGCGGTATAGCTGCGGCAACCTCCACCTTTGGAGGGGAACTTATATACGCTGGATCCCCCGCGGAATCGAGGCCAGTCGCCTTCTGGTACCACTGACAGGATATCTTCGTTCGCCTCGTTGAATGTGCTCCTCGTGCCCCGATCGGAGCTGGACGTCCCAGCCCGTTCCATTTCGGCGCGTGTCGCGTGGATTCGAGTCAGCTGGTGGCAGCTGAAAAGTAAGAGAAGAGCGCGGAGAGCGGTGTACTAACGCGCTTGGCAGCTGTTGAGGGCCTACTTGCGTCGAATCGCGTCCGAGAAGCCCGTGTCCGACGTATTCCTCAATGCGAGTAATTTGGAACTCGCCTGAAGACGCGATATCGAAGGGGGAAGACGGGAAGCGTGAAACGTTGGTGAAATGAGTTGCGGTCCATTACTGTACTATTTCGACCAAAGGTTCACGGGGTGTCACCCGTCACCACTATTGTTCACTGAACAAGCTGTTCATTGATCGGCAATCAGCGAAAATTACCATATATGGACGTCCGGCAAGCGCCGGACGCAAAATTTTCGTGTTTTTCAGCCTAATTAGGCCAGAAAAGCTCTCTGTCACCGTCACCAGGGCCAAAATTGTTCAGTTCACGGGTGGCCGTCACCCGTCACCTGAACCTTTGGTCGAAATAGTACAGTAGGTCCTGTGGGTCCGTTGGATTGGATTATTAGTAGTCGGGACGCCCGGATTACTGTACCATTTCATTCAATTCTAATCGCCTGTGACCTGTGACCGCAAAATTCGAACTTGGGTTTTCGTAGATAGGCCAGAAGGACCGTGACACGAGGAAAAAGTTCGAATATCCGGCATTTTGCGGAGAGCTGATACTTGTTCCAGATGGTAAGGAAATCAAAAGGAAATGGCTGAAAACAGCTGTTCAAAAGGAAGTTCCACGGATTTGACCCGGAATCAGTACAAACTCACTGTTCCAGAGGCATTTGGGGGAGAAATTCCTCAAGAAATGGTGTGTTCAACACATTCAGGCCTGCGGGTTTTGAACCACGCTGGTCCACGCATTTTACGGCCTTTTTTGAGTCACAGATGGCGGCACAGAAAAATTTTGATTTTCTGAGGCGGTTTTGGCCCGATTCGTGACTCGTTTTGCATGTTCGAAGATGGCCTCGGTGACCCGTGACAGGTACGAAAATTTTCGTATATTTTACTTGCCGTGACGCGTGACATACGAATTGAATGAAATGGTACAGTACTTCCCAAATCTTGCTACAACAGCCAGATAGCGCCGAAGGCCGATGTCAGGAATCAGGATGCCGCATTTCAGCCCGAAGCCTGTACTCCATGCTGATTGTACAAAGGGGAACACGACTGCCCCGTACGAGAGAGAACAGTGGCCGAACCGAGCAAATAGCCTTTAGAGGCGGGAGGAAAACCAGATCCGTCGACCAGCAGCAAGAGTAGCCTGATAGGAGGGTCAAGGAGTAGAGAAGCGAGTCTTCGTTTCACCCAATTTCGTGGCACTTTGCGAGGGAACTTGAGTTAGATTCAGAGTTTAAGGGAACGGCAAGAGAACGGCCAGAAGTCTCAAAACACGGTGACTGTGCGCCCAATCGAGGGCTGGAAGGTTAAAGCTACAGTAAAATCCCCCAAAGTATTCACGAGATGGGTCCCAGGAGCCAGCAGAGTCGCCCGCGTTGGAGTCTCGGTGAGAGCAGATGAGCGTTCGGGAGAAGAGGAATGGCGGTGCTGATTGCTTTGGTTCAATCCTCATCGGCACTAGGGCCAAACATTGCCTCCTCTTTCCGTCCACCACCACCATGAACGAAGGTCCCCCCGAGAAAGAACGACGCAACCTTAACCGCCGCAGCTGCTGCATTGACTCTCGCCGTGGACGAGGCTAAACGCGCCGTCGCCGAGGCCCACAACGCGCCGTCTCCTGCGAGTGTCGCCCTCGCTGCCTCTGAAGCCAAATGTACCTCCCTCTCAGCGGAGATTTGCGCCCTGGCAGCTGTCGTTGAGCTGCAGCACACCGAAATTGCGGCCCTGCGCGTGGAGTGCCAACAGAAGGAGCGCGCGAATTCCGAGCTTCAGGAGAACCGGCGTGTTCTTGAGCTTCAACGCCACGACCTGGAACTCTCCCAGAACCCACTGACAGCTGCTCAGCGGTCTTTGAACCGAGAGCGTTCACACCTCGCCGCAGGTCATGCCAAACTCGCGGCCAACACAAATACTGCGATTGCCACCCTGAAGCGTGCTTTGTCGGAGTTGGAGACGGACAAACCACGTCCACGTTCGCGAGTAAGCACCTCCGGACAATCTACGAATCAAGGCCCGTGTCGGTGTGATTTTTCCATGTCCCGTATTCATCCATCCTCATCCCAGAACCTGCATCGTTTTCATCTGCACTGCTCACACTGACTCCGTCCCCCTCCAAACGACCGCGCCTGGTGGGCCCGCTATTCATTCTATTTTGCGAGCCTCATCTTTGTCCAAGGCTGACCGAATGAGACACGCCCTTCCGGCGAGTGACTCGCCTCCGTCCAACGACGATTCAGAGATTCCCAAACGGTATAGCACTTAGTCACCTTCACTCACATTTCTATTCTAACGACGTTCTCTTCAGCCGTGTGTTTATTGCCCGGTGGAAAGATGACGACGGATTTGGGGGCGCCCGCTCTGAGTATCAGCCGTGGCTTGGATACGAAGAACATGTGAAGGCCAGGCGTACTTCTGTGTGACTGCGGCTTGGATGCTCGACTCCTTTCTTGACCATCATAACGATCCAGTGCTAAATATACTCCCAATCTGCCCTCCAGTCAATCCGTGCCCCTTCGAAATCCAAACACACCGGACAACGGCCCTCTCCCGCAACCACTTCGATTCCGAATTTCCGACCAGCTGTAATCCGGACTCCGGAGCACTGGACTAAGTTCATGCTCTCAAAGCCTCTGGAATGTCCGTCCGCCTCGACTGCGGTAGCCCCTCGCATCCTAAGAGACTTCCAAGATTACTGCATTTTTATGTTAATGCCGAGACAGCCATTGATGGCAACAACGGTTAAACTCCCACGGTTCGAAATCGTACATCACCGCGTCTCGTCATTCGTGGCGGGGTACAAGATATACAGATCGAGTCACATTGACAGTAGCGCGTGAAGCGTCTGATACACACCGTTGCGACCTTGTTCAGATTGGCCACACTGATATGTACGCCACTGCAGAACTCGCCACCACCCATATAAAGGCCCCGAGTTCAACTATGTCACCCCATCGTGAGTTCTCGCCTGCCTTCTCATACTTTCACAATGGCTGCGGAAAGCTTAGGGTTCGACATCGATATTATTCGGAGCGCTGAGACGACGGAAGGGACCGCAAAGCCCACCAAACCAAATGGATTCGAGTCCCCGCAGGAACTCGAGTATTCACACCCGCCCGACGCCACGTTCATTTTCCATAATGACAAGCTCAGGACCAAGCCATGCGTTTCTATCCGGGACTCAGAAAACAAGCTGCAGGCTTCGCCGGGTCGGAAAGTGAAAATCCGTGATACCCGGGCCACGCTCGACATTGAGGTGCCCAGTGAGGATGGGGGAAGCGAGAAGGGGGGAAGCGGGATGGTCATGGAGTTGAGCCCCTTGCCTTTCCGACTGTACACCCAACTGACTTCAATGAAGATTGCATGACTTCGACGCCTGCGAGGAGGCAGGAGGTACAAAGCGATCCAGTCTCCAGCTGACTACCGATGCCATGGGGTACAATGTGGGTAATTCCCCCATCTCTTCGTCCCCAAGCTCACCTGTACTTTGCATCATCAGATCACGCGAGAAACCGTCCTCGCAGCAGTGATCACCCCAGTACTAGTGGCTAACACAGTCGTCGGTGAGCGCCATTTCAAGGCGACAATAGAGGAAAATCGCCTGGAAGCTCACTGGGGACTGCTCCTGCTTGGATTCATGGTTTGCTTCGAGATTGGAGCGCTGGCCAAAGACCTTGCATGCTGAGCAAGAGACCTTGGATCAGATTAAACGAGTTGGGGGAATTTGATTAGCTGCCTGAGATTCAATAGTACAACCATACCCAAACGATGCACAATGACTTAAGCGCTTCACTCGGGAGCGAAGGGAAAAAAATTAGAGATGAATTATTTACTTTCCAATACGGCGACAAACGAAGGTACCTGAACGATGGTGAGGCGGACTACACCTATGCCGGTGTAATACTGGACGCGGCGACGGTCTCGTCTGCGACGGGGGCAGGGTCAGCCACGCCGGCAGCGGGGCAGCTAAAGGCCCGCGCCAGGAGCAGGTTGCGTGCCGCAACGCGACGCATACGACGGCGGCGGGTTGGGGTGGGAGTAGCAGCGTCACCGAAGCATTTCTAGCTCGTTGTTCAGCCAGGCAGAATGGGCGTGAAACAGAGAGTGTACGTGCGTTGAAGATATTGAAGTTCTTGTTGAAAAGGGCGACGTTGGCGGTCTTATCAAACAGGCCCTGAGATCGACATAGAGTGTTAGCCTAGGAATGCAGAGGCTTGTGAGGAGTAAGACGCACGAAGAAATTGCCAGTCGCGCCGGCATTGACCGCAATACCTCCGGTGAGGGCAACGCAACCTCCGAATGTTCCAGTTGCGACGGTGGCAGCACGCGTCGCAATTGCAGTGCTGTTGTCAACGGTGGTCGAATCATCGGCGGTAGGAAGCGCGGTACTGTTGTCGGCGCCGGCTGAAGCATCGACCGCGGTCGAGGCATCGGCGGTAGTTGAATCATCGGCGGTAGGAAGCGAAGTGCTGTTGTCGGCACCAGCGGAATCATCGACGGTGGTCGAGTTATCGGTGGTGGGCGCCACATCAGGCAGAGTCGAGTTATCGACGGGGGCGGCCCCACTCCCACTGTCCTTGGTCACCGAGCCCGATGCGTCGAAATTGAGCTGCAGCGCAGCGCTCGTGTCGAGGTCAATGAAGATAGTCGCGTCGCCTGGCAAACGTTAAGTAGGTAAGTAGAGGAATAACTTCGAGGAAGCAAAGGACGCCCCCTTGCCGCCGAGTGCCTTCACTCCGAAGCTGATTGTGGGGATGATATGCGCGGTGAGGAGTCCCGAAGCCTGGACACTGGGTGTGGCGCTCAGGTGGAGCGCTACAGAAAGAGGTTAGTGGTTCAATGTACGATTTTTGAGCGGGAGACTTACGGGTGTCGCCGAGGCTAAATGCGCTGGAGACGGGCTTCGCCGAGTCGTCGGGCGGGAAGGTGAGCTGTGTGTCTGCAATTAGTCGGTGGATCCACAGCGATCGATGTAGAAGCATACCTTGGCGTTGTCCAACTGGAGATTCACTGCAACTGTGAGGTCCATCTCGATGTCCATCTGCCCAGCGAATTCGGCGTTAACCTAATTTGTGTTTTTCAGGGACCACGACAAGACTATCCGTGAAACGACGCACATCGAAGATAGGGCCAATTTCGAGGATGCCAGGGATTTCGAGTCCTGAGACACGATTTTGATGGTGAGCATGGATTAGTGAAGGAGGGGCGACATAAGTACCAGGGATGGTGCTGGAAAACAGGTTCACTTTGCCTGCGAAGAGTCAGTTCTGCCTTGAAGCGTAAGCCGAGATGAATGCAGTACCGGAGTCGATTTGGCCCTGCAAGTCACATAAATCAGCGGGTGCTCTCCATAAAACAAAAGTAGTTTCTCACAGTAATAGACGCGTGGACAGTCACAGTTCCAGAGGCACTTCCTGAGAGTCCTGCGACAGCACTGAATCCCGTCAACTAGAGGGGATGAGTCCTTTCGGTCGAGTGAATCGATCGCCGTACTCACAATCGGTGGGACGAAGGTGCCGGCAACAGTGAAGCTGAGAGTCGGCTGAGCGTTCACGTTGGCGTCCATATCCACGCTGACAGCGCCCTGAACAGGCCCACAGGCCAGCGAGCTACTGAACAGATTCGACTGTTTGTCGAACGTGACTGGGGGAATGTTGAAGTCCTTGGTTGGGTTGAACGCGTTGGCGGCGCCAACCGCAGAGGTGACCTGCGAGGCGGCGGTCTCGACTTTGCTCGCGACCTCTATTGGGACCCCAGTCAGCAAGAGGTGAAGGAGGCTTCAACGAGTCGACACGTACCACCAGCCACAGAAGTCACTTTGTCACCGACTTTGCCCGCGAGTGAGGTCACATCGCCGCCGATCTTGCCCACCTCGGATGTTGCCTCTTTGAATTTCGATTTCAGGCCTGCAGGGTTGAGAGCACTGAGCGCGAATTGGGCGAGGACAAGCTAAGTCGTACCATCAAGGAGGCCCCGACGTTGGGCGCGGGGAGCCGGGGTCACAACAGGAGCGGCAGCGGCGGCATTCCCGTAGTTCGCAGCGTCGACTGAGAAGTGCACATTGCCAGTTCTTGATAATGGGGTCGATCAGCCATACAAGACGCAGCGACGGATAATTCAACTCACTTGGAACCGTCGACTGAACCAAAATCGGTATCGATGGCCAGGGCCTTGACGGTGGGCGTGCTGCCCCCACGACGTACCAGACGGGCCTTGATGCTCGCCGGAATCGATTGGTCGTCGGGCACCCAGGACTTGGAGATCCGCGCAAAGGGACTCGCCCCACACTAGACGCTGTTCAATGTCCGCACGCTTATATTGCTTGAGATGCACGTACGTTCTCGGGAAGACGGACGATCTTGTTCACCGCGCCGTTGTTTTGGTAGAGATGAGCACAGTTGGAGGTGGGGTCGTCCTCGTTCATACACACCAGGCGCACGTTTTGGGAGAGCGCCTTCGGGTCGCATCCGAGGATTTGCCAACCTGCTGCGGTCGTAATGTCCGTAATCGCGTTTTCAGAGCCCCACTGGAAAATCAAAGTTATAAGGATGAATACAATTTAGCAGAGGGCCGCACGATTTTTACCGTCCCCGACGCCGGGGTCCCACTGGTTTTCGGGAGATCTGCGCTGGTGTAAGTTTGTGTGAGAAACATCCCTGAATAGGTAGCGCACCATAAGAGCATTGCCCGCTGACACAAGGTTTCGTCCAGTCGTTGGCAGCGTGAATCGCCGTGAGGAAGGGTAAAATAACCAACACCGAAGGGAGCATGATTCAAGAGGAAGGGGATAAAGGTGTGGGGACGAAAGAAATGGGGCAAAGTCGCTCAACGACGAAAAGAACGAAAGGGAGAACTGAAGGGAACCCAAAGAGCTATACCGGAAAGGAAGAAATGAATACTCTCTATGAATAGCTTGAGGGGACTTTATACCGCACTGCGCGCCAAAACCGGGCCCAAATGGTGCTTCAGCGAGACGGAGATCACCCCTCGTAGACGACGATCCGTCCCGGGATGAACGCGGTACGGCTGTGTCTGGAGGGTCGTATTCTCCGCTGTCGTCTGCTCTGGCAACCCGAGAATAATGCCATCCGGGTATTCGCCGATGCATGCTATCTTTTTTTGACCACCGAACGGAATCCTGCTGTTATGGCGAAAATGAGGTTTCTTTGAGCCAAGTATGGACAGAATAGACTTCCAGTCGTGCTAGGTTCGCAGCGCGGTTTCAAGGCTGGCTTCAAATAGGCCAGTAGGCTGCTCGGAGGATGGCAGTAGGAGGGTGAGGAAGGATGTGCGCTACGTCAGCTGTTTGCCGGATCGGCAATCACGCTCGGCTCGTGCCTTCGGCGTCTCACGGTCTCCTTGAGTCCTTCTTGTCTCCCACCACGACACTCGGATCCCCGTCTTGTCCCCGTCTACCGGGCGCCGTTGATTATTCCTCGCGAACCCTTCCTGGACAGCGCCCAACTCGAGCGAGACACTGAGTCCATGGCCGACGCAGACGGCCGCTCACCAGACAGTCCAGACTCCAGAACAAGACTGTTGAATTTTCAAGAACCGGCGTCGTCCGAGTAACTCTTTCCGAAATCTCGCATGCGTATGTGATCTTCACTTCCGCTTGGGCCTTTGTCCGAGTCACCCAAGTCTACTTATGGACGGGATGTATCCCCCTGAAACGCGGGGTCACCTTTCTCGACGTCTCTCACTCCGATGACTGAAGACCCATAAACGAGTCCCTTCTTCGAAGCCGCCTGGCCCGCTGAACCACAAGGTGATACCGAGAAATTCATACTGATGTGACTGCTTCCAGTTTAACACTCGCAGATTACTCATGTTACCTCCGCAGTCGCGGTGGATGTATAATATAGGTACGTGCATTCAGTTTGGTATATTCATCTGGCTGAAATGGGGATTGGTTTATCGCCCTGGTGTTCATCAGCACACTGTGCGCAAACGTGCTCAAATTTACCCCTTTGCGCGGCTCTTTTGTAAGCTCACCGGAAGCCCCACGGAATTAACCCTGCCCCGAAGGACCCTGCTCGCTCGACGAGGACTGGATATATGTACTCACATAAGATCCTGGATGCACTGGCGTATGCCCACCTCCGCCTCTCGAGGCGAGTTTGTGCCCCGCATCGGTTCCAATATCTCTACCTGTCAAAACTGTCGACCGCAGCTCTTGCAGCTCAGCCGTTAATTGTTCCGCATTGGCCCTCTTATTGACTACTATCCAGTTCCGGGCCGCCGTAGACTGCCGACGCATGCGAGCTGAAGACCCGACAGTAGGTCTTGAATGAAAGTCGAAATTATTTCTGACGTGTTTGCAGACTGAACAGTATAGATCATAGATGCGGCTTTTACCCAGTAAATTCAGTGGCGAGCTCAGCCAGTTTGTCTCCACTACCGTTGTAGCATTTACATTGACCCAATGTTATGTTGTCTTTCCAACCAGCAGGTTAACAATGCAATGGTCCTGGCACTGCCAATGGATATATATGGGGGGCATCCCTGCTCCTTCGACCAGAGGTTCGATCGTTCTTGGAGATTTCGAACTCCAACTGGGGGTCCTGCCGTGTAACCCAAGACTTTCTCTGTAGACTTCCGAAATTCGGGCTTCCCGGAATGCGGACGCGGGGATGAGACGCGTACGAAAGCTCGGCCAAATCTCGACCGCGGCGGGAGCGTTTGACGAGTTTCTGGGCACAAGATAGCGCCTCCATCCTGTCGTACAGACGCGGCACGCCAATCCACCTGCTTATTATTGCACGAGAGCGAAGCCGCCAATCAATTTTACCGTGTTTAACCTGTTTTTCTTGGGATTCTTACTTGTGGAGATGGGCCACACTCAACACATAGCTCACCGACAATAATGAGCTCACTTGTTTTTGTTGAGTGCCGCACACCTGAGCCGACAATGCATACCGGCTCGCACAATGCTCGCACCGGAGTGCACCCATTGCGCGGGCTCGCACCTTCAAGATCGCTCTACAGTTAAATTCTATAGCGCGCTTAGCAAGCGTTTAGCCAAACAAAGCAACACGCGTCGAGGCACGTGGCCGCGTCTCTGCGTTGGGTTAGGGTTTTGTCTTTTGCTCTCGACGTCCATCTCGTCTGGGCATCCATAGCGCTGCTCTTGATCTATGGGTTCGAAACTTTTCCAAACAGTATCCCGGCTTCTCCCGGTGTTCCCTCGTAGCTCTCCCCGCCCAATCAAACAAAGACCCAGGGCCATTGAACGCGGTAAGGCTCCAACCTTTTAGTTTTCGTTTACACCGGAGCGCAAACTAAACGGAAAAGGTAATAAAACGTTTAAAAACAGTTTAAAAAGTTTATAAACGGTAGTTCCCGGGGGTAGATGAATTAACGGGCCAAAATGCCAGAATCCATACTAACCTTGATTCTAATTCCCTTCGTGACCATCCTAGTCGGCCCAGTGCGACATCAACTCTGACAGTCAAGGTTCATAGTGGCTTCATATGCCAGGACAATGAGGGAGTGATAGCTCATAAGTTTTTTATTCCGGCACATAACTTCGTGTATGTACCTTCACAATGCACCTCCACAGTGTTCTCCTAGGCTGTATTGAAGGAGAGTAACCCCATGAGGGACTGAAACTGAGCCTGGAAGGGTGTAGGACAACTTGACAAGTGCCGGTTGACCGCAGCCGGTAGACTTTTGAAGTGAACCGTGGGAATTGGCTCGGGCATCTCGGCGCTGTTCAATATGTGGGTGTGTCTCGCTCAGCATCAACCACAGACAGCTATCATGGAGTCTCAAGCAGTACAACCTTTGTTACATCAAACCTGGACGTTTGAGATCTTGAAATGCTCATTGTTTGAACGCCCTGCCGAAATAACTGTTTAAACCGTTTATTTTTCGTGTGTTTATCGTTTGCGACCCTTCGTAAACTAAACGGAAAATACACGGTTTTATTCGTTTGAAAACGTTTATAAACGGAAACAGTTGGAGCCTTAGAACGCGGGGAAAGGAAGGCGCCGCACCGTGGCCTGACGACAAATTCAAAGATTGGGGACAGAAAAATCCCATGATTTACTGCTAGATATGTACATTCTCATGTTCAAACGCTCTCATACTCACTTCTATCATTGCCGTGAGAAGTCGCGAGCGGATTTTGCTGGTCTTGCGCTGGCCGTGCACATCGGTTTTCTGGTCAATACTCATGGCGGTATCGGTTACTCTTGGACCCGCGATCGCAGCCTATTCTTGTTAACTTGGCTTCCTAGCAGGGCGTGCGCGACGGCGGCGGGCCCGGCTTGTCACTAAATGGCTCAGCAAATGCCTCCAACTGGAGCGCTTCAAGTTGATCCCGAAGCTATAACAAGAACGCGGGGTATGAATCAAGCATCCATGGCGGCTCATCCTTGTCCCTAGTGCGTTTATATATCTGCCCACCTCTTCGCCGCACCCCACCCCACTCACCATCATGCCCGCGCTTCAGTTCCCCGACTTTCCTAACGATGTTCCGACCCATCCTTTGCTGGTGGTCGACTACGAGAAACTGCTTGGTGGGTCCTCACTTTATTGTGGCCTGTAGCCTGTTTACATTGCGTTCAGTCAAGGATGAAGCGGAAATCGAGAAACTCTGGAGTGCCGCGACCACGCTTGGTTTTTGGTAGTGAGTCGGGCACAGCGATATTATATCGGCTACCGTGTTGACGTTCGCTCGCAGTCTCAAGAATCACGGAGCCGACGACCTAGTCGAGGGCATGTTCGAAATGGCAGCCGAAACAATGTTGTTGCCGATGGAGGAGAAGCTCAAATACGAGCAGGGCGATGGCGGCAATTCCTTCGGGTATGTGTTGCCTTGCTCCTCTTGAACCACGCACCCTCAAATGCCTACGTATAGTTACAAGGCGGCCGGAGCCAACGCTGTCGACGCAACGGGTCAACCGGATACCGTTCAATTCATTAACATCGCAAAGGTGCGTTGTTTCTGCGTGTGCTTGAATTTATCCGATGGTTCATCATCAACAAGGACGACGCACTGGCTTGGCCCAAGCAAGCGCGCCGGGCTTACCCACCGACCGTTAACGCGCACATGGACGAATTTGTTGCACCGTTCGTCAAGAAGTCCATCAAGATCAACGACACCCTGCTTCAGATATTCAACGACAAGCTCGGATTGCCGGGAGATGCCCTGAAAAAGAGACACACCACGGAGGAGTTTAGCGGCAGCGAGACTCGCGCCATCAAGAACCCACCCGCTCCAGAAAAGCCCAACGCACCAGTCAAGGTGGCACTCGGCGCCCACACGGACTTCGGAACGCTCTCATTCTTGCACAATCGCCTGGGCGGCCTCCAGGTTCTCCCGCCCGGCTACGAGCAATGGCAGTATATCAAGGTGAGACATACCACAGCATTCCGACCACTCGCTGATATATTTCTAGCCCATTCCCGGACACGCGATTTGCAACATCGGGGACGCTCTAGCTTTATTTAGTGGGGGAATTCTCATTTCGAACCTCCATCGCGTCGTGTGCGTCTCGACCTTCCACCGTATACGGCCGCTGACCGGATCTCCCACCGTAACAGCCCTCCCCCTGGCGAGCAATCCCGCTTCGAGCGCTGGTCCCTCGTCTACTTCACGCGACCTGGAAACGACATTGAGCTCCGTGCGCTGGTCGAGGACAGTCCCTTGATCGCTGAAGCCGTCGCCCGCGCGCCCGACCGAGCCTTTGAGACTGGGTGTACCGCCCTCGAGTGGTTCACGCGGCGCATCAAGAACCAGAGATTGAATAATCGTACCGTGCGTCGCGTTATATCCCGGAGCATTATTATCATCCGCTTAATTTTTTCACTTAGGGACCGGAAACTTGGATGCAGAGCCGTGGAACTGAACATCGGGTTGAAGCGGCGTGAAGTCGCCCCTTTTTTTTACGGTTTAGTGCTCGCTATCCTTCGAATGTACCCATGAATGTTCCTCCTAATCAACCTACTGACTACGCTGTGCCCTACAAAAATGCACGTCCAACATAGTTGGGCAGTCTCCCTAATCCAACTCCTCAATCTATCTGAAGCGTTCAACCTCCAATCCAGATTTACGGGCAGTCTGGGTAGGGTGTCCGCGACTTAGCTGACTAAATGGCCGTTTGGGGACACACGTGCGGCGCAACTGACCGTGAAGCCGTAAGTACTAAAGTAGGAGCTGCGGTCGACGGTGTCCATGAAGCAGGTCTGGGCAAGGTCGCGGCGCAACGACTCGAGCAGACGAAATGGGTCGACTTCTTTTATCTGCACTCTTCTCCCGGCGAGTATGCAGAGCCTTACGTCAAGACCATATTAGAGGGAGCTGTAGTGGGGCCACCATTGGCCACCAGGGCGTCCGCGGAAGGAATCAGTATCCCGGGGTCGGACGATTGAACGAAGTAATTACTACGTCGTTATCTTGACAGTTGTGCGCTTTGTACGATACAACCCAAAGTACATCATTACCCTGTCCTATGTCTTCAATCTTTCCCAATTTTCCAACTGTCGTTGGTGCCCGATTTTCTCCGATTTTGGACGCGCCAGCGAAACGTGACCCTGTTGGTTTTGATCGCTCGTGGGGTTAGGGTCTCCGTTCTTTGCTCTCGACCTCCACGTCACATCGCAAACCCTGGCGTAGTAGACCCTGGTGTAGTAGCCGTCCATATAAAAAAAAATCGAAGTCTGCTCGGGTCACTCTCCCTCTGTTCTCGGCCCTACCTACCTCTTCTTTGACTTGAAATGTCCCGGCCTCGCACAAGCTTCGCAAAATGCGGTCAAAACGACTGTCGAGGGATGCGGTCGTTAATCTGCGATGGTGAATGCAGTCCGTGATATTATTTACGACCCCGGGTCGCACTACCGAGCAAGGGTCTTACCAAAAGCACAGAATGGCGCTCGATCCACTGGACTTCTGGGTCAGAATCTCGGAGTCGCTTTGAGGTGCAGATGCAGAAAACTGGGCAGACATGGTGAAGAAGGGTGAGTATCTCGTCCACGCTCTCTTCTAATTATAATTCCTAACTGATAGTTGCCCTCGCAGGTCCCATATCGTGGATACAATCGAGCACGATACCTCGGCCGCCCAAAACGACATGCTATCGGGGCGGTCGAGCTGCTGGGGGCAACTCGGACGATGTGGGCGCATGTGTCGTAGAGCAGATGTGGATATGTGCGCGTTGCCATCGTACGCTCGGCCGCGAGGGCGGGGAGAGCAGCGTTTTTCGGGGTATGTCGGGTGCGTCCTCCTCCGCATCTCCGCCTCACTGACGCTTACCACAGTCGCTCCCTCCATCGCCCGTATATCTTATTCAAACTCGTTGTCGTGCGGATTTGGCAGCGACATCGTTAACACCCGCACCCGCTGGTCTGTTCCTGTGTTGCAGATCCGACGACGTCCTGCCGACCGGGATACGCACGATGCTCCTCCTCCTTGACTCGACAAGCTCACCGGAGACGCATTTCCTTCCCGCGTGGACGGACTTATTTCCGATGAAGAGCACGCGGAGATGATGCCGGATTCTGGGCGGGTGGAGGTGTGGTGCGCCTTCTCGTCACGCAGGTGCGAGGCCATTGCTCTGTGCGTCGTGCAAGTTGCTAATGTTCCCCAGATCTTCCCCTGTTTCAGCGTTGGACCCCCCGCCGGCGCCTCCGATGTCGACGAGGGTGACGGTGGCGTTACTCGCAGAGATGCGCTCGACGACCGTGTGTTGCGCTCGCAGCTGCCGGTGACGAGGAGAAGCAACTGACGGGCCCAATGTCGATGTGCCCGGTGCAGGTGAGCCAGTCGGCTTCCCCGCCGCATCTGACTTGCTTATCTTCCTCCCAGAGCCCATCCCCAGCACGCGCCGCTCGGCGCGCGCGCTGCGTCCAACTACTGCCTTCCCCTCCTGCAGGTATGTATGCAGGCGGGGAAGCGTTACCGCCGCGCCCGTACGCACCCCCGGTACCCATGGTCCTCGCGGCATGGGCGGGCTTACTGTGCGCTCAGTCCTATCATCCCCGCTCGCGATGACATCCACATGCCGCCGTCCGTCGCACACCTAACAGACGACGACCAGCAGGGACGAGGAGCCATGGGCGGATTGCGACGCCCGCCGGGCAGTGCCCTCGCCCCTTTCCGCCGAGGGCTCGGACGCCGGGGGGTACCGAAGTGCTTGGGCGAGGCCAAGGCCGTCGTGCCGCGGATGGGCGTCGTCATGGGCGGGGCTCGTCGAGGGCGGGGCTACCGTGGTCGCAGATGAGGGGCAGTCAGGGTACGATGATGATGCGTGGCTCGCGCGCAGTCGAGTCCCCCACTATGCCCTCCTCGCAGTTCCCCTCCGCGACGCCGGCAAATACCTCGATGCTACACGTACACTGCAGTCGACTATACCTCCTCGCCCCCCAGCGTCACTTGCCCCACCGCAATAATACGCATCCGGCGCTTCTGCCGCCAGCGTCAGTACTTCCTCGCGCACCTGCGCGGTCTCCCCCTCCATCTCCCAAATGACGACACCATCGGCGGCGGGCAGGGATGCGGGAGACGATGGGGACGAAGAGGCGCTACACACCCGCGCGCCCGAGCCGGTCGTGGTACCTCAATCGGTGTCGCTCCCGTTTGCTCTTTTCCCCGCCTCTCTTCGTTGAGCGCGCGCCTGTGTGTCTGGGAAGGTGCGGTGAAAGTGGTCGTTCAGGACAGGGGCCCACGCCGCGTGCACGGTGGGCGACGACGCGGGTGATGGGATGAGGCGCGATGGAGTAAACGATCATGCCGTCGACGGCCGTGGTACGGCGGAAGGCGATGTGGACGCTCGTCCTCCTCTGCTATCCATCTCTGTACTTTCTCTCCCGGAGAATACCACTCCTCGTCCAATCCTTATCACGACGCGGACCGCCGAGTAGACCTGCTAGCCTTGCTCGTTGCTCCGGCCCCTGTGTCCCTCATTCCAGCGCGTCTCCGCTGCGCCAATTCGCACGGTGGCTGGCAGACGTGATGCTCGCGCTTTCCGCAGGCGTCAGGCTGGATCTTTCAGCATGTCTCCCCGACGACGTGGCGGTCATATCCGCGCCACTCCTTCCTTCCTTCCTTTCTTTGGCTCTCCCTCCCGCGGCCGCGACCTACAAAAAGCAATTCTAACACAAGCAATTCCTACACCTTGCTCGATCGACTCGATTTTTTGACACACTTACCTTTACCTTACCTTCACCTGCGTGCTTTCCCCACGGCTTTCCCCAATACCCTACTGTATCGTACGACTTGGCGCCCGCGCTCTCCTCCGCGTCGTGGTCTTCGTGACTTCTTTTCATTCATTCAGCTTCCCTCTCTCCTTGCATCTTCGCGGAGGCTGATGACGTTCACATATAACAAGCGCAAATAAATTGAACAAATCATTTCGCAACCTCTACCCGCCCAATTCCTTTCCCTTTCAAGCATCCCCCATCACGTCGATTCAGGACGCACTAACCTGCAACTACTTCTCTCCCTCCCGACGCCTCACCGTTCGGCGTCCGCACTCATCAACTTGCCACTCGAATAACCGTTTGCGTTCTGTCGACCCCGACCGCTCAGCACGAGGTCCGCAGATAAAGGACGTGAGAAGAAGGCGCCGACGGAGTACAGACCCACCTGGGGTGCGAATTACACGCGCGTTCTCCCTCGCCAGTCGGCGTAACGCCGATGGTTCAATTTAAATTTGGCGAGATAAATCATAACTCCCCATGCCCCTTAGCAAGTCACCTCCGCGGCGGGGCTCGTCTCAGGTTCTATATGGAGGTCCCCTCGCGTCTGGTTTATCTACCTTATAGCCTCGGAGGAAGGTAGTCCGGATCCAGCAGGAGTACTACCCATCTCGGTACGATCCCGTCCTCGCTTTACCAGGCATATAAGACGCGCTCTCTTTCGCCTGCACCCCTTCAATCCCCGTCGTTGGGCCCCTTTCCCATAGACCACCACCACGTCACTCTCGAGCCACGAATGGACACCATTAACCGCGACGTCTATGCCTTCACGGTTCCTCATTCACTCCAACATATACCGATTGTCATTGAATCCTCACCCTGCAGCATGCGAGCGAGTCTGGACCGGAAATGCGACGGTAAGATTGGAATGAGCCAGCCACCTGTCAATGATGTCTCATTGCTTCACAGACTTGATGACCTGAATGCCGCCTTCACCCAGTATGCGGGCGGGAGACTCAGCATGGCTCCCATCGCCGGGAATCCCCAGAAGATCATAGATTTGGGGTGCGTAAATAGGGCAGTAATCGTGAAAGATACTAAATACCCGTAGTTGCGGGCGCGGCGCGTGGTGAGCGGCCGAGTTTAATTTGAAGCGTCTCCTCTGTCTGATTTTTCCCTCCCAGGGCAATCCAGGCGGCGTTGGAGTTTCCTGAAGCACAGGTTGTTGCGACAGATATGTCGCCCCTCCCGCCCCGGTAATTACCGTTGAAACACTCTCAGCACAACTGACCGAGAGCACACGCAGGCTCAGCGAAACTCCCGAGAATATTCATTTCGTCCTCGCCGACCTGACGAAAGAGTGGGAGTTTGAACTGGGCACATTCGACATCGTTCACGCTCGCCTGGTATTGATTCATGTCAGTCCAGTTCGCTGCCCTCTCATGTCTAGCCTCATTCTGATCCTGAGGGAACAGGTTCCGAACCCTGAGCAAGTCATCGCACGCGTGTTGCATTCCTTGAGGCGACGGACACCTTCTCCGACGTTCAGGTCCACAAGGTATCTACTCCCTTTTCTGGCACCGATCGTCCCGGTGAGTAACCGCTCGAATTTGGGCTATGGCTAATACTTACTCGTACTTACTCGAACGGATAAAGACGAAGCCCTCAATCAGTTGGTTCGGCAGTTGAAGGCAACCTGTATTCACGTCTTCCAGGATCGCCGACTCGGGGAGTTGGGGTTCGCGCAAGATATGGTGGATGTCACCATTGAGGAGCTCAAACAGGTCGATTGCCAGACCGTGCTGGATACGTATTTTTGTTGGGCGCGTCGTAGCACCTAGTTTACATGTTGGAACGGAGAGGAAAGGAGACATGTACAGTATATCTAACTTCCACTCAACTGCCTGTCAGCGCAATTCCAAACTTGCCTCCGAGTCCATGCTGACGGTTGTTTGAGACAACAGTCTTGGCTCTGGTGCTGGGTCCCAGTAAGATACCCCGACGGAGGTGAGCAACTCGACCTTTGCCGTCCTCAACCAAGAGCGGGACGCTCTCCCTAAGGACGGTGCGAAACACCTGCAGCGTATGCTCGTAAATTTGACCCTCCG
Organism: Mycena filopes; assembly: GCA_029281495.1. Lineage (NCBI taxonomy): Eukaryota > Fungi > Basidiomycota > Agaricomycetes > Agaricales > Mycenaceae > Mycena > Mycena filopes. Next base: position 269,415 of record JARIHR010000090.1, on the reverse strand, counting down.
CCGCGCTTGCAACGCGGTGCGGAAACACGAGGTTCCAGCGCAACCCCGCCGGCGAACTGGGCATTATCGCGATGCGCTTGATATACTCTGTCAGAGCGGAGACGTTCATCTCGCCTCGAAAGATGAATGTGTCTGGGTCATCGAAGAAGAAAGGCGACAACACGAGGTTGATTGCGAGCGATGCGCGTGGGGGAATGGATGGCGGAAGTGGGGGTAAGTGTAAAGCCTGGGCTCTGAATCCAAATTCGCCCCCAACGGGCATTTCGAACGTCAGAATGCGCAGTGAGGTCAATGCAGACAGGTCGGCCGCGGTGGCCTCTCCTGGACTGAAATCAGCCAATATCGAAAAGGAGGCCGCAGAACTCAGAAACGTACCATATCTATGGGTGCATTTGACGTAAAGCTGCTCCAGGGTCGGCGAGACTTGGGCGAGAAGGTTGTAATGGTCGTGGAAGTTCTGCATGGTGAGTTTTCGTAGCTTGCGGGGCATGGGCGACCGCGTAAGGAATTGACACAGGCTGATTGAAGAGCGGAACATAAGTCTGACATGCTCCAGTCTGGACGCCTGAGTCGAAGAGGGTGGGAGAGCGTCTAGGGTGTTTTCCGGCAAGGTGACGCTGTGCAGCGAGAGCACGGGCGCGGCGCACAGGAGAGTCGTGAACACCGAGTGCGGAACGGCAAACACGCCGATGAGGTTGAGGTGTGCCATCTGCGGAGCCGCGACGAAGCGGAGGAGCCTGGTGGTTAACTGGCCCTCGAGTTTATCCCAGTTCGTCCGGGACGCGTTGAACACAAAGTTCTGGACGCCCGAAAACGTGTCGAGGAGCCGCCCGGCCAAGTCCTGTTCTTCTAGACCGCTATCGACGCCAAGCTTCAAAGTAAGACTTCGCACATAGTGCGCGAGGTGGGGCGACTCCGAGAAGAGCGGTACGGCCCTCAGGAGTGACATGTCTCTCCCTTCTGGGTAACACCCGTCGCCGTAGACCGCCAGCGTGCGGAATATCAGGCGTTGGGCAGGTCCCACAAAGTTGAGCTGCACCATAGAGATTTGGAGGAGAGATTGGCGGTCATCGAGGGGATCGAAATCCATGAGAATGAGCTCGACTAGTTCCTGGGGAACAGTGAGTTCGGGCGCGGTGATCATGGTGAGACTGAGAGTCGGCGGCGTCAGGTGTCGGACAGCAATGGTAAGCTTACAGCAGGTCAGTATCAAAAGATTACGCCGGTTTGAATGGTTTTCCGCTTCTCATGGCATGTATGGCGCGAGGAAGAGGCGCAACCGTCAGATCAAAGCTGACATAACAGTCTTCCCACGCCTTTGCCGCTCAGTCGGCTTGTCTCCTACCATCATGTTCGGCCTGTTCTCGAAAAACTGGAATCCAGATGGTCAGGTAGAAGCCTTCGCCCTTTACTCGTGGATCCACGGTCTGATGTTCCCAGCATTGCTACATTACTGGCGGGAGTACCGGACTGGGCCTCGAGCTTGCCCGGCTTCTCACCCAGCTCGGCGCTCACGTTTCTATCGTAGCGCGAAACCAAGAGCGTCTGGATCAGGCGCTATCCCAACTCGAGGTAAATACTCTCCTTTCATACCTTTGTCTCTCACTCATCGAGTCGGAAAAAAATCCAGGCGGAACGCCGATATCCTGGGCAGCAATTACACGCGTACTCTTTCTCGTTGTACACCGCAGCAGATTCCGCCGCGGCGCTTGAAGCCGCCTGCGCAAAGCACGACGGGAACGCCCCGGACGCGGTGTTCACCTGCGCCGGGGCCGCGCGGCCCCTGTACTTTGTCGAGATGACGGAGGAGGATCTGCGGCAAGGAATGGACGATGCGTATTGGGTGCAAGCGTGGACGATCTTCGTGCGTTTCTGCTTCATCCTGTACTCAAATGAACGCTTCTGCTTATACTCCACCCCAGGCAGCTGTGAAGAAAATGGTCAAACAAAAGCGAAAGGGCCGACTGGCGATGGTGTCGTCCGTCGTTGGCTACATGTCTTTTCTCGGCTGGGCGTCCTACGCACCGGGGAAACACGCCCTTCGAGGTACGTCTCGCCGCCACCCTGACCACGTACCTAGAGTTCACATATCCCAGGCCTCGCTGATACCCTCCAGTCAGAGCTCATGCTCTATTCCGACATATCCGTCCACCTATATTTCCCAGCCACAATGCTGACCCCCGGCTTCGACGCAGAGAACGAGAACAAACCCAAAATCACCGCGGAAATCGACAGTACGGACCACACAAATCCTTCTTGCCTTTCTTCTTATGCAACTCTGAATTGACCAACAGACGCGGACGACGCTGTCACCCCTGAATTCGCAGCGCGCGCATTCCTCCAAGGTTAGTTCTTTCCGATTTTCCTCCTTCAACTGCTAAAGAATCTACCAGGCGTTCAAGCCGGACACGCACACATCACGTCCCACTTCATCGCCGAGCTCTTCCGCGCATCCACCCGCGGCGCCGCACCCAAGCAAAACTGGATCAAGGACGCTATCCTGGACATGCTTGCCTACGTGCGTTGTCTTGAATTGAATCCAATTCGGGATCCCATCCCATGTTAACTTACGCCTGCGGTTCATTCAGTTCGTCGCGCCAATCTGGCGCTTGGGCGTCGACCGTCGCGTCCGCGCTGCGCGGGGAGAGCACCAAGCGTATCTGCAGCAAAAGGGGTTTTTCGATTAGTGGTACTTTTTGAAGCCGCTGAGTGATTATGGCAATCGTTCCTCCCGAAAATCCTCCGTCTGCCGTCTGAAATAATCATCAGCACGGTTCGTCGAACAGTTTGATTGGGTCCGTTTCTCGCTCGCCCTGCGACTAATGTAGTAACTTCGAACGAATTACTCAGATTCTGCAGTACTAATCGCTCAGACTTCAGCCCACACATCAAGATGGTTCTAACGACGCTGCTGGAATTTCCTTCCTCTGTTGCGTGAGTGTTATCGGGACGGTCCGCCGAAATGCCTTGCTCTTGCTCGTCCCGCGGCTAATGTATCGAGTCGGGTAAAGACCGGCCTCGAAACAGGAATTGCTCAGGACGATTCTGCAATCCCTCACATACATCGGACGTGAAAGATGTACTAATCACCCACATAAGGTTACATTGCGCGCCTGCGCTCCATATTATACTATACAGCTCGCCCTGCCAGCGAGATACCACTCCTGGCCGTCGTCGTCTGGCTAGCAACGACCTTTGCGAGTCCTTCGGTTCCGCCCCCTATCAGACTCGCGCCGCATCCACGTCCGGCTCTCGCCACACCGGACGGCGGCGCACGTCGAGCAGCAATACGATATGCGCAATTGTGACCGCTAGGGCCGCCAGAATCTCCCATTAAACGCGCGCGAACAGGCGCGAGTCAATCTTAAGCTTCGCGGCGAGGATGAGGAAGGATCCAGCGATCACGGTTGACCCCGCGAATAGGATCATGCCCGTGTACTGGCCCTTCCCCGCCTCGAGGAGCGCGCCAGCGGCGGGTCCGCCGACGAGTGAGCTAAATATCACGGTGGTATCAATGAGCTGTGCGCACTGGGAGGAGGAGGACACTCACGGGAACGAAATGATGCTATACAAAATCCCAATCCGACTCCCTATCTGCCGTATATCCGAAATCTGCGCTACGCATGGCGTGATGACCGAGATGAACGCGCCAGACGAGAAGCCGTATGCGGCCGCGAAGAGCATGAGTGGGACGATGGAGCGCGCGAAGAGCCAGAAGACGACGCAGAGGAGTCCGGAGAGGAAGGCTGCGGGGACTAGGAGGTTGAAGCGGCCGATGGTATCGGAGAGATAGGCGGGTGCGATGCGCCCTATCACACCCCCCGCGTTCATCACGGCCAGGACGATGGATATGTTGTGGGATGAAATCGCGAGGTCGTGAGCATAGTCAACGATGAAGAAGAAAGGGATGAATAGGCCTGTTTTGGTATCAGTCGAGGGTTTCCGCGTACGGCGGAGTGGGACGACGCACCGAGGGCCACAAGGCTGCTGCCACCCGCCAGCAGCACGAATCGGGAGTCCTTGAACGTCTCGGAGAGCTTGACGGTGGCGCCACGTTGCTTCGGCGGGGCGTATCTCGTCACTGTCGCGCACGCGATGCAGCACACAACGGCGGTCATCAGCCCGGAAATTCGTACACCCCAACCAAACCCGACGGTCTGGAAGAGGCGTTGAAGCATTATGGGGTACACGACCCCACCTAAACAAGTTAAGGTCGTTGCTGTCAATTTTATCCGGATGAGTACTCACCGACGCTCGAGCCAGATGCAACAACGCCCAGAGCAGTAGCCCGGTATTTGGCGAAAAAAGTGGACACGCTGGACATGGACGGATAAAACCTGCAACAAATTAAGGAATGGAGTTCGCACAAAATCGACGAAACATACAACATGCCCACTCCGAGACCGAAGAGGACTCCATGCGCCAGGAGGTATTGGTAGTATTGTGTCGATATACTGGTCATCATGATGGCGAAAATATACAGAACCGAACCGCCAATCATGAGCCATCGAGGGCCGTATGCGTCGAACAGCTGGCCAATGGCGCTACCCTGAAAAATGCGCATGAGCACGGACAGCGCGGAGACAGCTGGGCAAGACGTACGGAGAAGAAGAAGACCCATAATTGCAGCGACCCAATCCACGCGATCGTCGATGGCTCGAGATGGCTCAGCTGGTGCTCCGCGTACCACGTCTCAAACTCTCCAAACGAGTTCATCTGACCTAAACAGCCGATGAGCGATTCTTTCAGGGGTGAGGTTCGGTCTACTGACTGACCAAAGGTGCAGAACAGGGCCATGAAGCCGCCAAAAACCGCCAGATAGCCCTTGGTCGTGCCCTCGGGAAACTGCGGCGTGCGGTTGAGGTGGTACGTCGAGCTGGCGAGATGACTCTGCGTCGTCGTCGCCTTGCCGTCGAGCGAATGTCGCAAATCGTCCGTCCCACAATGCTGCCACGACATCTCATCATCCCCCTTCTCGAATTCAGCCATCGGGATGATCTGTGGGGGCGACAGGCTGACTGTCAGAAGTGGGTATGATGCGAAATAGGAATGGAAGGAGAGGGCAAGGGGACAACTGACGGCGGGCAGGCGGGTCTCTTTATACGCTCGAAAGGAATCCAAGAGGCAAATTTCCGGATGAAGGGGTGGGTGCAAAAGGTAGCAATGAAAAGCCAAAAGGACAACCTTTGGCTCTACATCGTGGGTGGAACGCGAAACGTCATGCTTTTTGAGAACACCCCGCGTCCCGTAAACAGCGCGGAGTGCCGCCATTGCCGGATATTCAATCGGCATAGATAATAGTGCTCGCGAAGAAGGGCCGGCGACTCGCTAAATACGCGGAGTTCGGGCGAGATGGTGCACATTAAGGGTGGGGGTCGTAAACCTGGTTCCAGAATTGTGTCCGCGACCTCGAGGCGAAGGCAACCAAGTCTGCGAGCGCTGTCGAGCTCGAAAGCGTAAAGAGGCGCGTGAGGAGTAAGAGCGGGGATATCGATACGACCACGCACCCAGCCGCGGACGTCGGAGTCCTTGACCTCGCTCAGCGGAGGCGGTATTGTTCCCAAATGTGGACCTAAAGAATGGAAGCAGCTGCGTTCATATCTCTCAGAAACGAGGGCATTCCGGCAGGCTCAATTTCTTGGGACGCAGACTGTGGTTCGGGTTACTGAGGGAAGGACTCATTAGTGGACGCGCGTCATAATAATTAGTCGACGTGGTAATGACTCGCCTTACAAGCTTGGGCTTCCAGCGCAACGCTTGCACAGTTACGACAACGGCGAGTTAATTACCCAGTCGATGGCCGCGGTGTCCAGGGTGGCGTTCCCGTCATGCTCTCCGTCGATCTGGTAGAGAGAGTTCAGTAGCAGAACTGCTCGCGTCGGTAGCAGAGGGATAGAGAGGAAGCATTGAGTCTGAAACATCCACATGGATGACTGCACTGACCGCATCGTGCATTCGAACAAATGATGGATATACGGCGCTGGCTGTGCGACGAAGCCTCGCCGCGCAACACACGGTGGTCCAGGGTGAACGGAAATTCCTATGAGCCTCCGACCTTCTCTACGCTCCGCCCCAGGCGTCGAGGTCGGAATAATGAGACAAGTTCACGAAACCACGATATTTATGTCGAGAAAAATCATATCAGCAGGTCGTATAGACTCTGAAATGGACACGGAGAACGCACCGCATGAAACCGAATATCTCGTCAACGATCGCATGCCACCGACAAGCTGAATAGAACGAGAACGACCCGCGAAGTGGGCGGCGATCAGAAACTGAATCAAGCTCGGGCGCTGTCTCCCTCATGCTCGCGATCGCACCCCTACCGCAGGATACCGCACCGGGCAGGATACCGCACCGGCCCCTCGTCGCGGTACCAGTGGAACTTCCTGAGAGGGTTCGGGGGCGTACGAGCCTAGCGGGCCTTTGGAAGACGGCATTGCGGATCCGGGAGTCGAGAGAGGAGAGTCGTGCGGAGGCACCTGCAGAGAAGGGCGGAGTAATGAGCTTGGGTGTCCTGGCACATCGCAGAAGAGGGGCATGAAAGCGGGCAGGCCACCAGAAGGAGCCTTCGTTGCTAGGCTGGTAGATGGGCGAAGCAAGTGGGAGTGACTCCGTTGGGGTCCGAGTGGCAAGCAGATAGCAGAGGGAACCTAGAGTTAATTTGCAGAAGCATACGCGCGTAGAGATTCTCCAACGGCCAAGTAGAGATTCATTCGTCAAGAGGTGGAGCAGGAATCGGATTCCAGGAATCCTGAGGAAGAGAGTGTCCGTCTGGACGAAAAACGCGACAGGACGGCGATTTGGGAAGCGACTGCATCCTCTTGCACAGTTCCGCTCTCAGCGCTCAATTTCGTCTGTGACGGCGAGAATGGATGAAAAAAACCCACATCAGAGTCAACCTAGGCGGGCAGATAGTATAGCGTCGTGGATTGGGTTAGGATTGGTCGTGGAAGACGGGAAGAGAGAGGTGGATGCCGTGATGGCCGACTGCATAACACGATCACGTGCGGTAGCCGCACGAGCAAATAAAACTATCATCAACGCCTGCAAGCCGGAGAGAACGGCGGCGCCTGGACGGGATAGATACGTTGATAAACCGATTGCTGGGCCTGGGGTGCATTACCTCCTTTTCTCGCGCTGGAAATTGGAATGCACTGCCGGATGAGGAGGTTCATGAATTCAGCGGCAGGCGCAAATCATCGGAGATGCTGGACCGCTGGGAAGCGCTGCCCCCAGGCTCAACCTAGATTCTGGAGGCTTTCACAATTCGCATCCGGATGGCGTGTAATCCGGTGGGCTAGGCCTCAAATAATTCCAACAGCTTTGGGAAAATCCAGATCTCTCTCAGGTCCCGTGGATATAAGGGCGTTTCACCACCCGTTTGAGGTTGTCTTCGTGGAATTTATTATCAATCGGAGATAGAGGTACGGTCTCGAGCGCCGCGCCGCTCACTGATCGCAAAGATGAACAACCGGTTTCGCACGCAGCCATACATAATCCAACCCCTCGACGCGGCGGCTATTGCTCTCACCCCAATTCGAGGCGCTTTCACGTCCCTGAGGATGCAAATATCCAGCAAGACTGAATTAACCAGGAAAATGACCTTAAATTTTTCAAGCAATGCTGCTATAGTGTAATATTCCCCGCTGTCTGAAATAATCATCTGCCAAGTCCCTCAACGTGAGTCAACTTGTCTGTTGAAACACAGCGAAACGCCTCATCGTACTTGCCTCTGACGCGTGTAAGCAGACCCATTCCCACCGCATAATACGCCCTTCCCTCAACCCGGTGTGTGGTTGATTCTTGTGTCCGGGATTAGAGACAATTCTGCCAACGTTCACTTCTTCCCATCATCGTCCCAAGGAACGTAGTGGTAAACATATACCAAGCCCTATTAGCCATGTGGCCATACCCGACCGTGTTTAACTCACTCCCACGAACATGGGAAGCCTCACGGACTCGCACGCCCCCGCTTAATCGAGCGAATTCCCGAACTCTTGCCCGACAGCAATCTTCCCGCCTCCAATCACCAACACGCCCATTGGCTGGCCCGTACTTTGCAACCAGGTCCGAGGCATTTTCCCTTCCACCCACGCAGCCGGTCTTTAATAGAGCGTGCCTTGGTTCGTTGGACAGTTAGGTCGTGTCGTTTCCCCCGTCCAAGCCAACATCATGCTCGCACTCCGCCGTATTTTCGCTCTCGCCCTCGTCTCTGTCGCTTATGTGCAGGCGGCGAACACCAACGTCGCGATCCGCGCGGCTGTCGACAAGGTCGACGAGACGATGCGCCAGTCTGGACCCGCTATCCGTGAATATTCATTCCCTTTCGTCGGTAGTTATTAGTCGGAAACTGACGATTTGTGAACATAGTAACGCTGCAGGCGGACCACCAGCTGAACACGGCGACGCTCAGCACGCAGTTCACCAACATGGAGAAGTCGTTCACGACCCTGCGCACGACGCTCGCCGCGACGCCCGTCAGCAGCGGCTCCACGACCGTCTCGCCCACCAACGACGAGATCGGCGTCACTCTCTCCGACGCTGTTCAGTAAGTGCCTTCGTCTCCCTTTTTCAACACCGTCGCTGATATATTCTGGCTAAAGGCTTGTTGCGGCGACTCTCTCTGGCATCACGGCTACCGGTGCCGTCCCAGGATTCCCCACCTTGGTTCAGACCTTCGACCCCATCCTGTCCAGCGCCTTGGCGCAGTACAACGTCACCTTGCCCGGTGGCCTCGCGCTCGTTCACATTATGTATGCGTTTTTCTCTGGTTCACGAGCACGCAGATGTTGACTTGGTGAACTTCTACAGGATGCTTGACGCCAGCCAGTTCCTCCGCGCCGAGGGATTCACCAAGACTTTGACGACGCTTGGATTCGCTTGAGAGCTTCGGTGGCTGGTTGAAATACGATTCTTGTGTTCTTTGTCTTTTGTGAATTATTGTTCTCGTCGTGAATTCTTGTTCTCGTCGTGAATTCTTGCTCTCGTCGTGGAATTACCTCTGTACGATTATTGTCCTTTTCGTGAATGACTCTGTACAATCGCTGTCCCCGGGTCTGATTGTCCTTCTCGCGTGGAATCGTGTGTGAAATATTATCGTTCTCGTGGTGAAAATGAGAATTCACAACCGAGCCCCTGGCCCGGGAAAGCGTCATTCGCTAAGTTGGGTACCAGAGGAACGGTTCAAATTCCAGAAATCTGGGTGCACCGTTAAATTTACTTCACCGTGCGGTCCCGCATTCCCCTCCTTGTGACCCGCGAGGGAAGACACCCACCTTCCATTTTCTGGTCCGGACATCTCGGGCGGTGTCCCACGGGCATTCAAATCGATATTCAAGTGGCCGTTCGGAGTGATTGAGGACCAATTGAGGACGCCGCGGCGAAGGCTAGCGAAGGCACCTTCCGCAACCAACACATCTGGGGGATTCGCAGTACTCCGCGGGAATTGCAGAGGGTCATGTGAACCGCGTTTAAAACGCATCTCCCACGAGGAAAGGAAGCCTTGGCCAAAAAACACCCAGGGAGGTTTTTCGGGAGTTGCAATTGGCCCGCGGACGGAGGAAAAGTCGCAATGTTGCAGTGTAGCACGCGGGACGCGGAACACGGAGTATTTTTTTCCACGGGGAAGGGATGCGCATCTCTGCCAAGTTTAACAGCCTCTCTGGTTTTGCTTTAAGGTGTCCAGGATTTCCAACCTGGGTATCGGCAGAGCTCGGCACGCCATCACGGCATTGTGCGGCCATCCACCGGAACTCTCCGAAGTAGACATCTTGCTGCGTGGCAAAAAATTACGGCCTCTGTCTCTCTTGTTCCTGGTCAATCATGGCCCTGGTATTCGCCCTCTCCCATCCATCGTGGATGCGCGACCCACGTATCCTCAGCACATTTCCCAGTGGCTCCACCATGACTTATTCCCCGCAAAGGAAAGCGATTGCGACCCAGGCACTCGGGAAACGCGCTAACCCACGGTGCTGGATTGGCCGCGCCGTGAACGCGCAACCGAATCAGCAAAGAATTGCCTCACATTCCCTGGCGTATAAAGGCTGTCGACCCGGTCCCGAACCCTCAGGGCTCTCGTTCTGCACCACACAATGTTGGCCTCCTCCCTTCGGCTCGCGGCTCTGTCGCTGCTCCCGTCCGTCTTCGCTGCCCAGCGCGTCTTCAACCTCAACATCGTCAACGCGAAGCTCGCGCCTGATGGCTTCGTTCGCGAGTATGTGCTTCTCATCCGCAGAAATGGCGCGCATGCTGACAGAGTTGCAGCACCGTCGTCCCCAACGGAACCTTCCCCGGCCCCACCTTCGCGGTGAACAAGGGGGACTCTGTGGTTATCCACACCCACAACCAACTTACCAGTCCCGACATGCGTCGGTCGACCTCCATCGTATGTTCAAGGGCAACGTAACCCAGCTACACTCGTCTGATTCCTTTGCCTCCAGCACTGGCACGGTTTCTTCCAAGCCCGAACCTCTGGAATGGACGGCCCCTCGTGCGTAGGCCTTATCCTACAGTTTGCCAGTGCTGAACCTATATATCTGCATTTCAGATTCGTCAACCAGTGCCCGATCGCGCCGCAGACCACCTTTGACTACGTTTTCGACACGGTAAGTCCCGACGGAGAATATATTATGCGTTGCGAGACTAATAAATTGCACAGGCCGGCCAGTAAGGCGTTTCCACTCGAGATGTGAATTGTTTTGACCTTTTTCCGCGACTTTAGGACTGGAAAGTGAGTTTTCCGTGTTCCTCGTCGATACCACGATCTAACGGCTTTTTAGCTACTGGTATCACTCCCACTTGAGCACGCAGTACTGCGACGGTCTGCGTGGGGCGTTTGTTGTCTACGGTTAGCGTTATCGTTCGAGTTGGAGCCCTCGATTCTCACAGCGCATAGATCCCGACGACCCATTGAAGCACCTCTAGTACTGCTCATTCCCCTCTCCTCGGTCTACCCCTAGCTAACCCCGCCCTCCTCAGCGATGTCGACGACGCCAGCACCATCATCACCCTCGGAGAGTGGTACCGTGAGTTCAACCCTGATCCAACGTGGGAGTAACCTGATCCAACGTCAATCCAGACGTTCTCGCCCCCGCCGGCCAAGACAGTTTCTTCAAGACCGGTATCGTCCCGTGAGTTCTGCGTTCCCAGTCCCTCCGGGCTCCTCACTAACCGACCATCCAGCGTCCAAGACTCTGGTATGCCCGCACAAGCACCACTTCCATACGCACCCACTAATTTCGTTTCCCAGGTCTCATCAACGGCAAAGGGTGAGTGCCGGTCCCGGCTCCGATTTTTCTTAGTTCTAACCGCGATTAGTCGCTATGTCGGCGGACCTCTCGGTATGCCTTTCCCTCCCCTCTAACTATGTTCTGTATTCTCACACCACTTTAGTTCCCTACGCTGTGATCACGGTCAAGCAGGGCCTGCGCTACAGGTTAGTTTTCATAGTCCTCCGGTTGAACCAGGTGCCAACAACCCGATAGGTTCCGCGTGTTCTCGATCTCCTGCCGTCCCTTCATGACTTTGTCGTTCGACAACCACACCTTCGGTATTGCCCTGATTCATTCCTTGCAACGCGTTCGGGCGCTGATATATTGTCGCAGACGTTATGGAGCTCGATGGTGTCGAGCACGACCCTGTGCCGTTCCAGAACGCCGATGTCTACGCCGCGCAGCGTATCTCGATCATCCTCCACGCGAACCAAACGGTCAACAACTACTGGGTATGTTTTGTTTCCTTGCCGTGTATTCTTTCCCACTGATGTCCGCGCCGCACAGATCCGCGCTCCGTGAATATCATTCTCACATAGAGCACGAGAAATTTTACTGACATGAAATGAATAGCCCGACTGGAGGAAGCCCGGCTAACAACCCGAACTGTGAGCCCGATGTCCTTCGGCGGTCCTGCGTGCCTGATCTTTTTATTTCAAGTCAACCCGAACCTCACCTTGGCCATCCTCCGCTACGAGGGTGCGCCCGCCGTCGAGCCCACCACCGTCGACACCCCCGGACCGAAATTGGACGACGGGCTCATGCACGTACGTCCTGCTTCCCCACACTCCTCGCGCTCCAAACTCAAATGAAATGTGATAACAGCCGATTGCGTCTGAGCACCCCGGAAACCTCGGCTCTGGCCCGCCCGACTTTGCGATGACGCTCAACATCGCGCAGCCCAACGCTCCTTTCTTCGATATCAACGGAATTGTGCGTTCAATCTTTGCTTTACTTTATTATCATCAAAGTTCTGACGACGGTTTGCATGCAGTCTTATCTGTCTCCTTCGCTGCCGGTGCTGTTGCAGTTGCTCAGTGGTGCTTCCAAGGTAACGCTTTCATTCAACCCCACCGAGTCACGGTTGAACTGACCTCGTCGTGTAGCCCCAGGATTTCATCCCGTCGGAGCAATTGTGAGACTGGCGACTTCCTCAACATTGGTTTTGTCCCGCTAACGCGTCCCCAGGATCCTGCTGCCCCCGAACTCGATCATTGACATCAGCATCCCTGGAACCGGAGCTCATCCCTTCCATTGTACGCGCCCTCTCCTAATACACCGCCTGCATATTCTCATCCCAACCTTCAGTGCACGGGCACAACTTTGACGTGATTCTCCAGCCGAACACGGTCGTGCCTAACTTCGTGAACCCCGCGCGCCGCGACGTCACGCCGAGTACGCCTTCCCTCCTTCCCTCCTCCCTCGCCTGCAGACACTGACTGCGTGCTCTCTCTAGTCAACGGAGGAAACACCACCTTCCGCTTCTTCAGCAACAACCCCGGCGCATGGTTCCTCCATTGCCACATCGACTGGCATCTGGAAGCCGGCTTGGCCGTCGTCTTCGGCGAGTCGCCCTCCGCCAACATTGCGGGTCCGCAGAGCCAGATCGTGCAGCCGGACTGGAAGGCGCTGTGCCCGACCTACGATGCGCTTGCGCCGGAGCTCCAGTGATGGGCTTATGTATTTGTATATTGGCCGACCCCGGGGCGTCGAGTTGAGGTGAGCGTCGGTGGGGTCCAGCTCGGGTGTGTGTTTGTGCAGTTGCCGATATTTCATATGTTTTTATACGCGGATGATATGACAATCGAGCGCCTGGCTTTGTCAATGTCTGGTTTTACCGTCGAGGGTTCGGCTCAACTTCATTGCTTCACTTGCGGTCTTCCCTGGAGGTTTGGGGAAAAGAGTTGGGAGGTAACAACTTAGCTGTTGGGCGAACGTCTCCGAGGACTTTCGAGGAAGGGAAGTGAACATTGTCCCATTTTGGTTGACTTTTGTTTAGATTTTTATCGCGAGCATGGTTCGCACTGGCTCCAACTGACTGAGTATCCATCGAAGGCGATGGCGGGAATCAATTGGGGCAAGCCCCGAAGGAGCCGTAGATTGAGCTCTCGCACGACCGACGACTCCTGGACCAGGGGAACACTCAGGAACTGGTTGCGCGACAGATGGACGAGTTGGACCAGGCAGACTGCCCAGACGTGTATTTCTGTAGGGCACAGCGTAATCAGTAGCTTCATTGGAAAGAGCATTCGTAAGTAAACATCCAAAGGTAGCGAGCACTTGACATATCTACCCGGAGGAAAGACACCGACTTCACGCCACATCAACGCGATGTTCAGTTCCGCGGCTCTGCATCCAAGTCTCCGGTCCCTAAATGAAACGATTGAGTGGATGTCAATGATGCTCTGGCATACAACGCCACGCACCGTACGATTATTCAATCTGTGGTTTTTCATGCGGCGCGTGAACCACTCAAGTGCAGTACACCCGGTCTCAAAGACTCGGTCAGGCGCGCGGGCGACGGCTTCGGCGATCAAGGGACTGTCCTCGACCAGGGCACGGAGCTCAATGCTGTTTCCAGGTCGCGTGAAGTAGACGAGGGACCAGCGCTCGAAGCGGGATTGCTCGCCAGGGGGAGGACTGTTACGGTGAGAAGTTCGGTCAACGGCACGCCGGTATGTGGTGGGAGGTCGAGACGCACACGACGCGATGCAGGTTCGAAATGAGAATGCCCCCACTGAATAAGGCTAGTGCGTCCCCGACGTTGCAAATTGCATGTCCGGGAATAGGCTGGAAGTATATCAGCCAGTGAACGGACGCTGCGGTATGTCTCACCTTGATATACTGCCATTGTTCGTAGCCGGGCGGGAGGACCTGGAGGCCACCCAGGCGATTGTGCAAGAATGAGAGTGATCCGAAGTCCGTGTGGGGGCCAAGTGCCACCTTGACTGGTGCGTTGGGGTTTTCTGGAACGGGCGAGTTCTTGATGACGCGAGTCTCGCTGCCGCTAAATTCCTCCATAGTGTGCCGTTGGCTCAGAGCATCCTCGGGCAATCCGAGCTTGTCGTTGAATATCTGAAGCAGTGTATCGTTGATTTCGATAGACTTCTTGACGAACGGTGCGACAAATTTATCCATGTGCGCGTTAACGGTCGATGGGTAAGCTCGGTGCGCCTGCTTGGGCCAAGCCAGCGCGTCGTCCTTGGTAATAATGAACCATCTAATAAACTCAAGCACAGGTCGAGAAAACGCACCTTTGATATGTTGATGAATTGGACGGTATCTGGTTGACCCGTTGCGTCGACGGCGTTGGCTCCGGCCGCCTTGTAACTATACGCAGGTATGCAAGGGTGGGTCAATAGGAGGAAGGCAACACACACCCGAAAGAATTTCCACTATCGCCCTGCTCGTACTTGAGTTTCTCCTCCAACGGCAACAACATTGTTTGGGCTGCCATTTCGGACATGCCCTCGACTAGGTCGTCGGCTCCGTGGTTCTTAAGACTGAGAGCGAGCGTCAACACAATCATAGATGTATATGGCTGCCACTTACTACCAAAAACCAAGCGTGGTCGCAGCACTCCAAAGTTTCGCGATTTCAGCTTCGTCCTTGACTGGTAGCAATGTAAACAAATTGAGGGCCGCAATGAGGTGAGTACCCACCAAGCAGCTTCTGGTAGTCGATTACCAGCAGAGGGTGCGTCGGAACATCGCTAGGAAAGTGGGGGAGCTGAAGCGCTGGCATGATGGTGAGTGTGGTGCGGTGAAAGGTGGAAGGTGGGCTGGTATATAGGCACACCGGGTACAAGTATGCGCCGGCACGGACCATTGAGTCATGCCATCGACGATACAGCGCCCCAGGTGGAGATACTTGCGGAGCCATCCAGCGAGAATCCGCGCCCGCCGCCGTCGCGCACGTTGTGCAAGCCGAGTTGACAAGAATAAGTGAGCTTGGACCCGATGGCGGGTCCAAGAGTAATCGAGTCCGCTGATAACCCGGGGTCGAGGACTCGAATTGCGGCCGACCGACACCAGAACACGAGGAATCTTTATGGGATCTCAATGGACGAAAGCGCTACGATGAGTCGTCGAAAGTGATAGTAGGTGAACGTGAGAGCGTTGCCTGTGGGAGGTGCATACATTACCCAGATCACATACACTTTGCAGTCCTACCTTGCGGGAGTAGCACGGGCTCGCGGTGACCTTTTTTCGAGCTTTTTTTATTGTGCCGGGTCCTTGCCTTGGTGAGCCAGGATGGGTACGAGAGGACACCAGGGGAAGCTTGTATACTGTTTACAGGGTTTCGCCGCGACGGTGGAAGAGTAGCGCTATGGACTCTCAGACGAGATGGAGGTCGAGAACAAAGGACAAACCCTAACCCAACTCAGAAACACGGCCACGTGCATCGACGGATGTTGCCTTGTTTGGCTGAACTGAGTTCCTCGGCATCACCCTGCACCGGGCAAGGCACACTCGGGGAAAGCACTCGTAGGAAGAATTTGTTTGTAAGTTCTCAGCCCCCGCAGAGTGGAGACTTCGAGAAAGGTGACGCCGCGTTTCCGGGAAATCGATCCCGCATGTGAGCTGGGCAAGGGTTGGGAGCAAGGCTGGCAGCTGTGCCGGAAGGTAATAACTTTGAGTATCCGAGTCCCTCAGGCGAACCTTCACCCAGGGAAGTGGACTGTTGCTCGGATTTTCCTATGGGGTTCCTGACGTTTTCCGGGTTCTTGACGTGATTTTGAGTTTTCAGGTGTATCTTAGAGAGATAATCGTCCGACTGAGATTTGCCTTACTTTCAACGATTTAGCAATAAAGTTATTTTCTCCGTCGCAGAACACCGTTAGCGCCGAACAAGCAGGTAGGATTCTCACGTACCTCATGCCGACACTCGCATCACGACATCTGCCACCTTGTGACCTCCAACCACCATGTCGTTCTTGAAGCTACTTCCAGCTCCCCGCTGTGTGCGCGGCTTAGGTGCTCGCTCGATCCAGTATGTATGTCCAGTACTCCCTTGACGAATCCCCTTGACACTGACCACCGTAGTTCCAAAACACTGCGCCTTTCCACGCTAAATCCACTTTTACTGCAACCCAGCGACCATATCGACCTCTCCGGTTGCAGACGGCGCGCTATAGCATTCACGAGCGCACCACCAAAGGGTGCTACCAGCCCGAGCCTTATTTACCAGGAGCCCGATGGTGGGCGGCTCCCATTCCCGCCACAATCGGCCGGGTTTTTGTACTTCCACAGGGATCCCGACGCCGCACCGCTCGAGGCTGCGCTGCGCTTTCGCCTCACCAAAAATGCGTCGCCGTTACCGTCGTCGTTCGAGACCGGCCAGGACCTACTGCTCCCAACAGGAGTCCCCTGGCAGCTGATCCTGCCTAAATTACTCCAGCGCCCATTCCCCATGATCGTCGAGCAGCTATTAGCGGAGGAGCTCATCACAACGACGCAAATTTCGCGCTGCCGCAGCATCTTTGGCAGTCGACGCAACATGACGCCTGCGTTCCTGCTGTTCCGCCTCGGGCAGGAGTTCCCCGTCGATTTTAGCGTGGACCCGACGATTACGAGCGTCGCCGAGGAACTGCGGTCCGTACAAATGCCTGTCTTCCGTGCTACGACCTGGCCCGTAAAAACCACTATCCGGCCCTTCACCCGTATGTAGGCACCTCACCTTCTCTCCCGCCGCAGCGTCGCTGAACCCGCGTGGTGCACTAGGTGCGGGTCTCGCGCGTTTCGAGCCCTCGGTGGTGGATGGTCACAGACTCCTCCACATCCGCATCACTAAAATCGTTTCCCCCGTTGTGCGGAGAGATCCGCGTGGTCAGGTCATCGAGCCCAAGGAGGGTGAGCTACTTATGATCGCGCCGTACGGCGCCGCGCCGAGACCGTGGCAGTATGATGTCGACCAGGACACCCAGGTAGCGGCTGTCTTGCGTGCTCTCTGGCCCACAGCGTAGACGATATGAGCCTCTTCTGTGTATCTCAGCCCCGGTGGGTACTTTACCCGAATTTGCCATATCACGCTCACGTTGTAGCCTTTTGCAGGAACCCACGAGACGGACGAGTAGGTAGTGCCATTGTTTTATAGACGCGCACTCGGACTCGTATACATGTCCATTGACTCCGCGCTGAGTGAGTGCGTAGGTACACACCAGGCGATGAGAACCCCAAGCATAAAGTAAACCGAATTCTACCGCGATAGGAACTCCGTACGAACAATCAACCTATAGGACTCGACGCGGACCGCCACTTAGCGGCTTGCGTTCTGTCTGGCCAACAAGACATTGTGGGTACGTACTCTACCTCGTTCTTCCAATTACTCATGTCGTAGCCTTTCGCGAGAACTCTGTACCAGGACATGCGTAGATTCCTTTATAGCCTCGCTCGGCTCGCATTGTTCCCTCCGTCGGATGTCAAATTCCTTCCAACCATCCGCATCGTCATCGTCCCCGGCCCAAAGTTAACTCAGCCCTCTGTACTGCTCATCCGGCGTGACATTGCTGAACAATGTCGATGCACAGCTCGCCGTCTTCACTCGCAATCCGGGGTTCGACGCCCCGCATCCGAATACTGAAAGTAAATCCTAGCTTTTACCCCGTGTTCTCATCTGACCTATCTTGGATTAGATTTTGACACGGAGGTTGGTTGAAAGAACACAGCGAGTCACAGTGCACTCTAGAATTCAACTCGACTCGCCGCATCCGAAGTACAATACGTTCGGGCCACCTCGCAAGCCACGTTTTCCCTTCTTCTTCTTCCTCCATGTGTGACTACCCCTACCTCGCCCACAGCTCGCGGACGTGTTCAATAATGATCGACCGCTTCCTTTCCCGCAAAAAAAATCGACCTCGCTTGCTGACACCAACCTAGCACTTGCGGCTGGTCCTCACTAGTGAATGTGTGACGGAGAGCAGCAGTCGGCTGCTAGTTCCGGCACAAGAGGGGGGTTCGTCGGTCCAACGAGGTGAGTGGCGTAGCGATAGTATTGACCGGGGGACTAACTACGGACATCAGAGACTTATATACTACGGAATGACAGGTGGACAAAAGGAGAAACGAAATCAAGGAGTGTGGATCGCCGTATGTTGGCGGCAGCAGTCGGGTCGAGTCGGAATAAGGGAGTGTGAGCAGGTACAAGGTAGCGCAATAATCGAATTAAAATTCAACTGTTACATCCGCCCTCCAGGTCGTCGATACGCGACGATCTGAAGCTTGTGGTCGTGGTTGTGGTCATCAATTTCACGGCAGTAGTTTGCATTAAGGCCCTCCGAGTCGGTGTGCGTGGTTTGAACGCAGTTCGACTCGGCGGCGTTAAGTCTAATTTCATGGTTAATTCGGTGTAAAATCCGAGGCAAATCATCAGGCCAGTGCAGTCGAATACTTGTCTGTTCAATATTGTTCAGGAAACGAGTGGGCGCCGCGCGTGGTATTGTCTGTGCGCGTTCTCCAAAAACCAACGAATTTGGTTCCGCGGAGATCAGCGGCGGCGGATCAAGAAATGATTGATCGGACTGAGGCTTGTCTCCTGCCTCCATCTCTGTTTCTTTACTCGCGTTCAACTCCGCGTTACACGCCGGCGTCGTCTCAAGATCAAGATTCGACAAGTTTTCGGGGCTCCCGCCCTCCATCTCGGACGTCAAACTGTCGGGCCGAAACGGCCGAATGATCTTTCGATTCAAGTTCTGGTGCGCGGGCGCACAGCGGGAAAGTGCTGGTGTGCAAGGGAAAATGGGTAAAGCTGACCCAGATTCATTGAGCAGACCTTTGTTTCCTCTGACTGTGCCCTCTTCCTTCGTCTTGAGCACGGAAAATCCAGTGTGCCCACGAACATCAGCGGGAAAGTCCAAATCTGTTGCGCGCGAGACGCCGTTGGGTACGTCGTCGAAGCCGTTACAGCTCGTCGAGGCGTTCTCGTCTCTGTCATTCCCTTCAAGCGCAGGCATCTCGGGATCGTTATCTTCATCAAGTTCCGTGTGAGCGTCGGCGTTGAAAGTAGAGTCATCAAAATCCGCAGAAGATTCATCGAAAAAAATCATGGGTTCCCCCCACGCTTCCAGAGGCACCATCCCGCCCTCCGCGTCTTCGAGAGGGATCTCAAGGCGCACGCTTCCGACGTAAAATGTTTCCAGGACCTCGGTACTCGCGTAGAGCGCGTCGCGCGAACTCGATCCGTTAGGGATATGCATCGCGTGTGAGTTCAATTCTTGTTCAAATCTCGGGCGCGCTGGGTTCGGACTTGGACAGTCGCGAGCCAGATAGCCACGGCCTCCGCAATTAAAGCACAGTCCCCTGCGCATGAACTCATCGCGCCGTCCGTGGGACTGATAGTTGGTCCGAGACTGATAATCCTCGGCAGGTTGAACTTCAGCCGCGGCTACGTGCATGGTTGGGCCAGGCGCCTGTGGCGTCTCATCAACGCGCCCTCCGCGCCGTTGCGTAGGGGCTATCTCGACGTCGTCGTTCGTCGCCGGTGCGTCGGCGTCGTCGTCCTCATCTTCACCAGATTCATAATCTTCATTATCATCCTGCGTCTGGAGATCAGCCTGGGACATCTGGTTCCTCTGGGCTAACTTCACCAAGACCTGTGCCTCGCCAGCGGCCTTGACGATTTCGTCCCAAGTAGCGACCTCGGGATCAAGACCCTTGCGGTATATCTCGGTCTGGATTGGATGCGCAAAACTGTTGAACAAGGTAACAATCTTTTCCTGTGTGTCGTCCAATCCAATGGTGTTATAGATTTCAGACCATTGTGCAATGTGAGCAGCAACCTCTTTCTCGCCTTGGAAGCACCGGCTGAGGCGCCGTCTCTGATCATTGCGGAAATCAACCGGGAAGCAAAATTCAAACAACTCAATGAAAAATCGTTTGAAGTCCCAGCGCTCTTCATCAGGTATGACAACCTGATTGTAGAAATCGAGAGCTTTCCCATCCAAATAATAGGAAATGAAATAGATCTGTTGGTCGTCGGGGACCTGACCCATTTTCACGTAAGTCTTCGATTCTCTTGCAAAGCGTTGAATCGCATTTGCGTTCGGTTCGCCGTTGTAACGCGACGGCGGAATGGGCTTCAGCAGCATTTTCTGCTTGCGCACGTTGCCCCGTTTGCATTTAGACGACAAACGTGAGCCCCGCGCACCGCGCCGCGATGATCCATACTCGTCAGTCAATGAGCTGGAGCGAACGCTCGAGCTTGAACTCGACTCATCAGACGGGTCGGAAGGCGGCGGTTGGGCTTTAGCAGTTGAACCTGCTGGAGTGCCGCATAAGGATTTCTCAAAGAAATTCTCGGCGGCCAATCTGCCAGGTGTAAGACCCCGTGAAACGGGCGTGTCGCGCTTCTTCGAGTGGGAAGCGCGCAACGGATTCTTGTGCTTGGTAGCACTCTGCCTGCTTTTCAGCTCTACTAACTCGTCAATTTTCTTGTCGAGCAAAGCGTGCATTTCTGCAAGTGTAAGTCCGGACGTAGACTCGCGATCGTTGTTCGCATCGCGGTCGGAGGCAGATGGAAAACCTTTGGGTTTTGCCAGTTCAACCTTGGAGGGAGCTTCCTCCACAGGCTTCAAGGTGAGTTGAACCTTCCCCATTGCGCGACGCGTCTCACGCGGAACAACAGGAACAGGTTTCTCGGGCTCGTGTTCCGAGCCCGACTCGTGATGGTCGATAGTTGACTTTTCAACATCCGACCATTTCGACTTCGGAACAGATTCCGAATTCGCTGGGCGCCTCGACCCCGCCCTCAACTGAGCGGCGTAGGCCTCGTAGCGCCTCGCGAGGACCTCACGGTCCTCCTGGCTCAACTCGCGCCTTGCTTGCGCGATGCTGGACTCAATTGTGGTACTCGAATCAACATCAAAATTATTTCTATTGTGGTTGAAATCTGACAGATCGCGATGGGAGTGCGCAGTCCGACGGGAAACGGGGGTCCAGCCCCGACGATCTCCGTGATGACCACGCGGTGCAGGCAGGTCGCCAAGTCCACCCCAGTCAACGTCGTCAGCGCCCGAGGCGCTGCCCGACGTTTCCACCACCGAAGTGGTGAACGAGTCCAGGGACGCCGAAGCGTTTGGGTCCACCACCGAAGTGGGGACGGGTTCCAGGGACGTCGAAACGTTTGGTTTTCCCGCCGCCGAGGCGGCTAGGATGCTCATCGGCGGATCGATGGCAGGGGTATCCAGGTCCAGCAAGTCGACAGAACTGAAAGCAAGGCGAGCGGGACTGAAGAGAGGGGGAGGAGGTGGATAGATGCCGGCTTAGGTAGCGCGGCGGGTATGGGGAATCGGAGGGTCCATAGTTAGTCGTTCGGGGGGTGTCGACAGCAGAGCGGTAGCCTCGGGGGTACGACCAGAGGGGAAACCAGGAAGGCTGAGACGAAGTGTATCGACACTCAAAAAGATGTGACGGAGAGCAGCAGTCGGCTGCTAGTTCCGGCACAAGAGGGGGGTTCGTCGGTCCAACGAGGTGAGTGGCGTAGCGATAGTATTGACCGGGGGACTAACTACGGACATCAGAGACTTATATACTACGGAATGACAGGTGGACAAAAGGAGAAACGAAATCAAGGAGTGTGGATCGCCGTATGTTGGCGGCAGCAGTCGGGTCGAGTCGGAATAAGGGAGTGTGAGCAGGTACAAGGTAGCGCAATAATCGAATTAAAATTCAACTGTTACAGAATGGGCGCCAAGATAAAAGCGCAACCCGAGGAAGAGAAGCCCCACCTTTTCAATCTTGTCTCGTGTTCTCCACTCCTCCACGCTCTCGCCTCGACACGATTACTTACTTGGAGCGCCCAAAGAAGGTCAAGCTCGTTCTACGTCAAGACTTTCCCAACCGTAGTAGCAAATCTGCGCGGCCTTCCACGTGTTGAAGAGAATCAACTATGTCGCGATACTCCAGGCGCAACAATCGATTTCAAGTTTGCCCCGCGGGCTCAAGTCGAATTTACACGCCTATCCCGGCTGGCACCAAAATTTGATCGGGGGCCCATTGGATTTCAACGATCTGCAGATTTGACGAAGCCCACTGGAAAACCCATAGAAATTCTACAGGCTCATCAAATCCGCTTGGAAAACGACGGGAACCCGAGGCGGAGTGGACTGGATTTGATACATCATTCTTCGCCAAACAATTGATCGTCATCACTTCTCTAGAAATCCAACGAATCCGCAACCCGTTGAATTCCTGTGTCTGCCGGGATTGACGTGTACTTGTCGCTGTGAACCCTCTCAATTACCTTCTAGCCGGGCGAGGCATCCCGTTGAGGAGTCGGTGCGCGATCAGGAGAACGAGAGACAAAAAACGTATCGAGTTGGTGACATTCGGACGCAGGGAGTTGAACCCCGAATCGCTAACTTTGTTTCGTGAAGATGATAGCGCACTCTGCATGGTTTGCCACGTCCGAGTACCAGCTCAAAGTGCTGGGTGGGAGCAAGGTGGATTTTGCGCGGGGAGGAAGGGAAGGAGTTGACTCGCTGAGTCGCGATTTGACAGTTGAGTTCGCTGCCGCTGTAGGAAGGGACCGTAGGGGAATCGGGGACTGGAGGAAGAAGGGAAAGGGGGGCGCGTAGATCCGTCCGCTACTCCCACCTTGTGCCAGTTGAACCTTTGGGTCAGTGAGGTTGATTTTTGTGTGGGAGGAAGAGTCCGAGTACAAACTGCCTCCGTCGTTCGAGTGATATTGAATTCATCGCCCGGAGTCGGCATACCTCTTCAGATATCAGGCGAGCATTCCAAAAAGTTCAGTGAAGGTAAGTCACTTCTCCAGTGCAATATTCGGATGCGCGGAGTCGAACCCCAGTCGGCGAGTTGGATTTTTACAGGATGGCGTACGGTGACTCGCTGGGCTCCGTGCACCACATCCGGGTAGTGGTGCTACTTACCGGCGCAATAGGTTGGTGAGGTTCATTTGCGTCCGACGTTGAAAGTGAAGATACTGCGAGAGGATCGGTCCTGCGATTTGATATGACTTGGGGAGCGAGCCAAGGGTCGGCGCCGCCTGGCAATCGTGTTCTAGATACTCGTGTACCGTGCACCACATCCGGGTAGTGGTCCAACTTGTTCGTGCGATAGGTTGGTGAGGTTGATTTGTGTCCGACGTTGAAAAATAGTTGATGGATTGAGTACGAGAGGATGGGTCCTGCAGTTTGATATGAGTTGGGAGCGAGCGAGGCAAGGGTTGGTGCTGATTGCCACAGCTAAGCAGTCATGCTCTGGATGCTTGCGGTACATACACCAGATTCGATGATTATGAGGATACGAGGCAAAAAATATTTCCAGTCGGGCCTGAATATCCGGATGCGGGGAGTCGAACCCCGGTCGGCGAGTTGAAAGATGGACCAAATATCGCGACTCGCTGTGTTTCCGCACACCACATCCGGGTATTGGTGGTGCTATACGTGTGCTCGCCTAGTGAGGTTGATTTCCGTCCAAGGTCGAAAGATATAAGTTGGTTGAGATTATTGCGAGAGATCGGTCCTGCGACGCGTTTTGATTAGTAGGGCGACGTCAAGGCGACGTTCAAAGCGGATCGGGCTTGCGATTCCTTTTGGGTGAAAAAGTGGTGTTAATTGAGAGCGAGCGACCAGGAGGCTCCGTCGCGTCACGGTGGAGTTGGATTGACAAAAGATTAGCGTGACCGATGTGAATTGGGCAAGTAAGAAGCCTCAGGATCGGAAGAGAGGGTGCCAAGACAATGAAAAGGCGTGCACAGGGATTGGATGAAGTGAGGTGGAACAGGTTGGTTTTTAGCTTAGAGCTGAGCGCTGAGTAGAGGGTATCGGAAGCAGAGTTTTGCTCGACTAGATTTCGCGGATTTTGCGGACGACGTTTTAGAGCTCGTTTTCCCGCCTAGCGGTGCCAGTAAGGAAACCCAGGCATAGAGGCTCAAATACAGGCTGGATCAAGCTGTGCACCGCGTGCAGGGAGAGGCTCGCAGAAACGGGATGAGAGTCGGAGACAAAGCGCGTAACCCCGAGCCAAGCCGTGTTGACCCGAGCTGATGGACACTGCCACTCGCTTGCCCTTTGCGTCAAACCACCATCTTGCCTACGCTCTCCAATCCACACCCGCGGTTCCTGCTTGCTTCCTTCCACGCTGGACACCCCATGCTGCTACCATACGCCTCCCTGACGCTCAAGGCCACGAATTCCCTTGTGGAGCCCCCGTGCTAGGCCAAGATTGCAACGACTGACGAACGATTTTGGTGGAGTGTCTGCAGTTGGTTATCGTCGGAAAGGCGCTGAATAGTCCACGACGGCACGCTTCCTTCCTTTCTTTCTGGGATTATCTATCCCTCCGTGTCCACACCTTCCGTTTTGTCTCGTTTTTCTCGACGCATGCTGCGACTTGGGAGGCTCGTCTACGGACGCTAGTCGCCGACCCACTTCCTCCCCTTGCCGGCCCTTCTTCTTTCCGCCCTGCACTCCCTCTGCGAGCATGCTATTTCGTTGCTTCTGTCACCCGCAGTAGCCTGTTCTCCCCCCGCGCGGCGCGCACGCTTCTCTCCTCTGTCGATTTCGGGCGCTGATCTGTTTCCTCGTCCGTCTCTTTTTGCTGTTGCTCTCTCTCCGGGCACGAGGGCTGCAGGCTCCGTTTGCCTCCTCCGCCTTCTCGACGCCTGGTGACTTTGGTATTCGACTCGCGCGTCGTGGCTGCATCAGACTTTTGACAGATTCCTTGTGGTCCTTGTACAAGCCAGAAAAGGCCACAAGCTAGTGCCAAATCGTAAAAAGGCCACAAGCCCACAACCCCAGAGCTCGTTTCCACAAGGTCGCCAATTCGACCCAGATGGAAGCCTTTTTTTCGAGGTTGTGAGTTCATCGGTACACCGGAAAGCACACTGGGCAGGCGAGATGTGCTCTCCTAAGTATCTAAAGTTGTTCACAGTGCCTCCCCTGCATTCCTCACATTGAAATTTTCGCTCTTTTTTCCTTGTGAGCTTGCCAAAAAGGTGACAAGGGCCGAAAGGCCGCAAGATTTCTGTCAAATTGCTGATGTGGTGGTGGTGGCGAGGAAGAGGGTCAACAAACCATTCGCGGCGGTATAGTCACAAGGCGGCGGAATGCGTCCGCGCCTGAGTCCCTTCCCTGATGACGGCCCGCAGGATCGTCAGCCGTCTCCGTCTCCGATCGCGCCATCCTCGAGACATACAGGCGACGGTGTGTACGCATCCGCGCGCGTCTTCGAATTCATTCCTTTCGTTCTGAATGTGGGCCTGGGTCTCCTTCGTCACTGACTGCCCTTAAATCCTTACTGGGCGTCCAGTTCTCGTCGAGCTGAAGATCGCGTTTCGGTTGGTTTGACTCCAGCCCATTTCTTCTGTTGAAGTTGAATTTCGCTTGCTGAATTCGCGTCCGTCAGATCTGCTAGGAAGAGCTGTTGCCTGCTTTCGCAAGTCTCCCCGGCAACGTTTTAAGAGCTACTTGTTTGCTTGCTGCAGGTATGCATGCATGGCATGATATTGTGGTTGGAGGCGTGCTAATTTGTTTCTGCTCTTAGTCTGCTCCTACCTACTTCGATTCCAAGCCTCTCGACAGTTTGGACCCGGCACTTACCGCGTTATCATTGGCTCAACGCCGTCCAATTTACGCCGCTGCTTCAATGACTCGATTATGGAACCTATGGTCAACCCAATCTCGGTGTTAGTTCAAATGATTGGGTACATCTCAATGCTCACAATGAATTTTGGCCCTCGGAGAGCTACAGAGGCAGGTTCTTTGACTCGTTCAGCACACCCTTCAACATCATCCTACTTATCAAAGCCCACCCGACCACGAGCACGAGCCGACAAGGCGCAACCATGTTCAAATTTCAACGCAACTGTTCTTCAAACTGAACGATTCCTAGGCTTTCACCGCTAAATCACGGCAAATTCAAGACCAACTGGTTCCTCCGTTTATCGCATCCTGGTAGTGGTGATATTCCTGGAATGAGTTAGTTCGGTCGATTTGTGTGGCAGAGGCAGGAGCGCGAAAGTACACGCTGGGCCGAGGACAGTGCATGAATACGACACATAAAGTCATCCGAGACATCGCTACATCCCCGCGCAGGGAGTCGAACCCCGACTCGTCACTAGTTTTGTTCTATGGACGGCACACTCCGCATCGTTCACCACGTCCGAGTATCTGCGCAAAGTGCTGCCTGTTGACCAGCGAGGTTAATTTTGTGCTGGGCTGGGGAGGACTCGGAGGCGCCTTGCTTACTACTTACCCGCTGAGTCGGGAGGTTGGTTCAAGTTAGAAACATAGGCTGACGCCTCTTTCCGCGCCTGGTAAGTTTTCTGACGAAGGAGCGGGAAAAGCGGCCGTTGACCCGAACGTGATCGGACGCGGGGAGTCGATCTCGAGTGAGTTGGATTCGCAAAGAAAGAGAGGGCCAACACGACTCGTCCGAGTATGAGTCGTATCTAGTCGTATCTGTGCCTTACAACTCGGACTTCAATGAAGTTCAGAAAAAATGGGCCGGTTTCACAGATTTGCGACATTCAGATGCGGGGAGTCTAAGCCCGTTCTGTGGTGACAACAAAAGTAACTTATGAAAACTAACTTGGCCTGCCAAAACTAACTTTACTTAACTTATGGCTGGGTAAGTTAGTTCGGCAAGTAAAGTACAGGGAAAGTACAAGTTTTTGATCCCATCTGATCCTATAAGTTACTTTCTCTGATCTAACTTGGCGGGTAAGTTGATGGCAAAGTAACTTTTGCGGGTTAACTTTGATGACCCCCAGGAAGGTAAGTCTACTCTAGCCTGCTCTGAGCTAGTTTCAGCTCAACAACACCATACTCACTGCAAACACAAGCACAAGGATACGTAAACACCACCGGGAATCTGGATGCTAGTGTGTCGGGCTCAATAGATATACTGTAAAACGGAGTTGAATTTCACGGAGTGCTGCTGCCCAGCGGGCATTGTAATCATGCCTCCTGCTCTTCAGAGCAGCAACGAAGCAGGTTGAAGTGTGCTGGGCAGAAATGAGGATAGCCTGTATGGGAGTGTAGGGTCTACCCTTGCGGTATTAATGACCAGGGAAATGCTTCCCTCTCCCAGGTAATCAGCAATATAGTAAATGTGGCAGAGTAGTCACAAGAACCAGTGTGTTGTCCTTGGAATCGGGCAACACCAAGATGCCCGGTAAATTTCACACGGTTCAACTTCACCTCCGGCAGCGTTAATTTGACGCTGAGTTGCGGTGGACAAGGTTTTGGGCCAGGGACAATTGGTTTCAGGGAACTCTGCATTGCTAGCTCCCTCAATTTATCTACAGTAATCTGCTCAGTTGAGTCAGAGTGCAGGTGCACATTGCAGTTGACGGAGTCAACACACACCGAATACCGGCGACTCATAGCCTCATTCGGTATCCTAGGTTGCTCTGATGCAGCCTCATTGACCGCGTGCCCTATGAGCTGATCTCTACCGTAGCGACTTATCATCATCCGCCACTGGTTAGTACTTTGCCGCCGGAGAGGCCGCAAGGTTGATAGAGTCATAGAGATATTGAAGGGAGCAATGCAAGCACAGCAGAATATGGCCAGGATACAAAAACTTAACCGTGCATCGACTACGAGATGGTTCTGCATTAGGTGCCGTAGCGGAGTTTGAAATAAGTTGGTTTCTCCACGCGTGGGAAAACTCAAGTTAACGTTCGGCACGTATGCCGACGCAGGTAAGTTAAGTTAAAGTTAGTTTGAAAAAGTTACTTTTTGCGCACTCCCGTTCTGCGGGTTAAATGGGATCGGGATGCACCAAGTTGATTCGCTGTGTGCCGCACACCACACCCGAAAGTACTGTTGCTATTCGTGCACCTACCTAGTGAGGTTCGTTTGTGGGCGACGTTGAAAGTCAAGGATCGCGAGAGATTACTATGGTAAGAGGATCGCAATATGCTGCTCGGATTGGAAAAAAAATCATATCATATTTATGTGTGCCGCACCTCTGCAGAAAGGACCGCATATATTTCAGAAGGACTCATCACATATTTGAGCGGGCAAAATCCAGCTTCAAGAGCTGGGCTCAATATTTATGAGCTCTCGCACGTTTGAGAAGAAGAAGGTTCAATATTTATGAAACCGAACTCACTTCAACTTCAACTTCAACTCACATCTAATATTTGTGACCGGTGGAGATGCTCAAGGCGCGAAGCTCTTGGTGGAAGCAATCTTGGAAAGCTAGCTACGCGGCTCGCGCCGGCTATCTACGGGCGCAGCCAAACAGAGCCAAACACGCTACCGCCTAACTCTCGCCAACAACGCGTCTGCCAGCAACAGCTGCAGGTTCCCCCCTCCATCTCTGCGCACGCCCTCGCTGCGCTCCTCTACTCTCCCCCTACTCGAACTCCTCCCCTGAAAGACCCGTCTTCGCTACTGGCATCCGCTCTCCAATAATATCCCCTACTTTTGAATTTGGCGTGACGACGAACCCGCGCAGATGATTCCCGTGAAATGAACGCTTCAAGACTGTCCCGTTAAGGTTCGCCAAGGTGTAGGAGTTGACAGCCCGAGCGACGACGATCCTCGGCGCGGACCACTTGAGCACGAGTTTCCTCTCCGCCCGGTGAGTCGTATCCATTCGCGGATCATACGCCTGGACGAGATCCCCCACCTCGAACTGGATTGGGTACGCGGCATCGTTCGCACTGTTCCGGCGTCGCTCCCGGTCGTCAATATTGTTGAGAAATAATGGGGGGAAAAGGGTATATTTCGGCAGTCTACAGGACCTGTATTTATACCCCCCAGGAGAACAATGGCTACTAGGAATAATGGGAATGCTACGACTATGCGGAGTCCCAAATACAAGAAAGAACAATGGTTGACGCGTCGAACGCGAGGCGGCGACGCGTCCGAAACGCGTCTCAAGATGATTGAAACATGTCTCAAGGTGTGTTTCATGGAGCCAGCTCCATGCCAACTCAACTCGAGGCGTTTAGGCCACGTATGTCCTACGTGGCCGCGGTCTTGCTGGGCTGACGCGGTCACATGCCCGCGTGACCGATTCCAACACTCCCCCTCAGACCGGCAAGAGCCCAAGTCCGCGCGCAAATTTTTCGTGCTTGGGTCTCGCGAGGGCCTTCGTAAAGATATCGGCGAGTTGATCCTCGGTTGTGCAATAAACGGGCTCCACCGTTCCGTTTTCGATCTTCTCCCGGATGAAGTGATTCCGGATGTCAAAGTGTTTGGATCGGGCGTGGAACTGGGGATCGCGTGCAAGGGCCAACGCCGCTTGATTATCTTCATAGAGCACAGTGGGCTCCTTCTGGGCATATCCCATCTCATCCAAGAGGTATCTGCTCCAGACTGCGAACCGAGTCGCGTGGGCGAGGGCTGTATATTCGGCCTCTGTGGATGAAGTTGCGACGGTAGTCTGCTTCTTCGAACTCCAAGCATACGCAGCTCCTCCGAGCATGAATGCGTACCCCGAGATAGACTTCCGGTCATCTGGGTTAGCGGCGTAGTCCGCGTCACTGTAGCCCGTAGAAATGAGGCCATTGGAGTGGCGGGAGTTGCCGTAGATCAGTCCGTGGTTTCGTGTACCCGAGAGATACCGAAAGACGCGCTTGCAGGCGCTCCAGTGCTCTGGCCCGGGATTTGACGAGTACTGGCTGAGTGTTGTTACAGCGTACGCGATGTCGGGACGCGTACATATAGCGGCATACATGAGTCCGCCAATCATGGATTGATATTGGCCACGCAGGTCTGCTGGCGCTTCAGGTGCGTCCGCGGGTACCTTGCGCAGCGTAACATTTGGGTCCATTGGTGTGGTGAGTGCCTTGGCCTCGGTAAGTCCATACTTGGCCAGCAGCGTCTCGATGTAATGACGCTGGGAAAGAGCGATCGTGCCGGATTCGCGATCACGGGAAATTTCGATGCCGATGATCTTGCGTGGCTCGCCGAGATCCTTCGTGTCAAACAATCCCGCGATCTCGGTTCTCGTCACCTCTGCTTCCTTCCTCGACGTCGACAGGATGAGTAAGTCATCGACCCACACAGTCACCCAGGTCCGCTCGCCGTCGCGTTCGCGAAAGTAGACGCAGTGGTCAACGGCTGTCTTGACAAGCTGGATCGAGGTGAGCTTGCGGTCGAATTCGCGATTCCATTCGCGACCCGATTGCTTCAACCCATAGATAGTTTTCAAGAGCTTCCAAACTCTTCTGGTTCCATCCTCAAAACCTGGTGGCTGCCGCATATAAATTTCCTCCTTGAGTTCGCCGTTAAGGTACGCGCCCCGAATATCCATCTGGATGATCTCCAGGTCTTCTAGGGCTGCGATAGCGAGTGCGGCGCGCATTGATTCGAGGCGAACCACGGGAGCGAACGTCTCCGTGAAATCTACTCCGGGGATCTGCGAGCATCCGAGCGCAACGAGTCTGGCCTTGTGCCTCGATATCCGACCCAACTCGTTGAACTTCTTGACAAAAGTCCACTTGCTGCCGATTGCTTGGCGATCCGCCGGTAACTCCACGAGCTCGTAGGTCCCTTTCTCTTTCAACATTTCAATCTCCTCCTTCATCGCCTCTTTCCACTCCACTTGCTCACTTGACTTGAGCGCCTCATTGTAGGTGCGCGGCGCGCCAGTGGCCTCGGGGATACCTTCCCCCAAGAATGCAAGTTCCGCCCTTTCCATCTCCTCCTCTTCCAAGGCATCTTCCCGTGTTGGGCGTAGATTCTTCGATGACTTCGCGGCCGGGTTATTCAACTTGCGATAGTCAATGTCCTTGGTTGAACGGGATGAACGGCGAATTTCTGGTGCGTCCTCTGCTTCCTTGGGCGGTGTTGGTGGATTTGACGATGCAGGTGTTGCCCTCGGAGGCGTGCTCTGTGACCGCGATGGTGTCTGCGCGTTCGGCTGCGACGCTCTCGATGCATGCTGCTGTGATGCTGTCTGCGCGTTCTGCTGCGATTCCATCTGCGTCGGCGGCTGCTCTCCTTCTGGCGCTGTCGGCCGGTGGTGTCCTTCCACGAGCGCGGGTTGTGCAGATTTTTCTGTGGGCGATTGCTTGCTCGGCTTCCCCAGCTCCCCCTCGAGCTGCACATCGACCAGGGTCTGGGAGCTCGGCTCGATCCATACGACGCTTCGCGACTCTCGAATTGCACGGCCCTTTCCGTCGTAATATTTCACGATGTCTGTATGATCTCCGAAACCCACGAATATAAATTTACCCGCCTTCTCATGATCTCCTCCTAGCTTCGACAGTTTCTGGACTGGCTCGCGTTTCACCCATAGTTCACACCCGAACTCCCTGAGGTGTGATACACTGGGCTTCTTGCCCGTCCAAGCCTCCAACGGTGTCTTTCCTTGGAGTGCGCGTGTCGGTGAGCGGTTTCGGATATACACCGCATACTCGATCGCTGACTCCCAAAGAAATGCTGGTAAATTGCGCGCTATCAACATCGCACGGGCAAGCTCGACGATTGTTCTGTTAAATCGCTCGGCCACCCCGTTTGAAGCGTGCGCATACGGTGCGGGGTTCTGGAGCGTGATCCCACGGCTCTTCAACCATGCTTTCACTGCCCCACTGGTGAGTTCCTTGGCATTGTCCACTCGGATGACCTTCGGTGTGTATCCGTACTGACGTTCAACCCACGCCACATAGTCCCTAATTTTCTCGAAGGCCTCATCCTTGCGCTTCAAGAAATCGGGTGTACAATGGCGCGTCGCATCATCGGTGAACAGCATCGCGTACTTGGATTTCTTCAACGACTCGACTCGCGCGGGACCCCAGAGGTCGCTGTGGGTCAGCTCCCCCGCATTCTCGCGCCGGTCCTTCGCCTCCTGTGGATATGGCTTCGTCGTCATCTTGGCTTGGACACAGGCTTCACATTGGCTGAATGGTGGCGAGTCTTGGTCCACAGTGAGTCCTTCAACGAGATCCTCCTTCACGAGTCTCTCTAATCCACTCTTCGCCAAATGCCCCATCCGGCGGTGCCAGGCATCCCACGTGCGGTTGCTCGCCTCCACGGCGGCGGCGGCACTTTCCTGTGCTTCGTGTTGTACCTGCTTCCGGGCTCGCGCATCGAGGGGGTACAGACGTCCAGTCTTGCTCCCTCTTGCCATTACTCTTCCGTCCCCGCGTCGCACAAATTCCACCTTGCAGTGACTGAACTTGGCTTCCAAACCAGAATCGTCAAGCCTGCTAATCGACAGTAGGTTGTGCGCGCATGTCGGTGCATATAGCACCTCGAGTAGGCGGTGAGTAATAATTTTTCCGTCGACGTTACAGTCTAACAGAACGGTTCCGCGTCCCAGAGCATTTAGTGGTGTCTTTCCAACGCCTTCCACGGGGATTTCCATCACTCGCATCTCCGAGAACACGCTGCGGTCATTGCAGATGTGGGAGGTGGTGCCCGAGTCGACCAGCCAGGAATAAAGGGAAAGGTCGTTAAAATTGGCAGCGTACGCGGTCTCGACAAAGTCACTCCCTACGTCCTCTGCCTTGTTAGCTTTCTCCTTCTTCCTGTGGCGCCCCGGGCCCTTTCCATCCTTTCCTCCGCCTTTTGACCAGCAATCGGCGGCGATGTGACCCATCTTATGGCAATTATAACATTCCACTTTCTTCTTTCCTTCTCCTCCATTACCCTTCGTTACTCGCCCGTACATCGCTGAATTTCCATCTCCGTTCTTCTCCAGTCTGCGACGGAATTCCTCCAGAACGAGGGAAATGAACTCGTGCGACGAGATGGTTGGAGCGTTGCTTGATGCACCAAGGTATGCCGAGGTAAAGTTGTCCCAAGATTCGGGGAGCGAGCTGATAATCAGCAGCAAGAAATCCTCGTCCGAGACCAGGCTGCCAAGAATCGCCAGCTCCTCCTGAATGCGGCGCAACTCGGTAACATGGACTGCGATATCCGTCGCGTCGTCGGCAATCGTACGGTACAGGCGGCGGCGAAGGGACAAAACTCCTAATTTCCCGCCTCTCTCCTTAACCTGCTTGAGCTGCGTCCACATTTCGGCTGCAGTCTTGGCGCCCGCAATATGGACCATCTGCGAGTCGCTCAAGGTGAGCTCGATTTGCGTCTGCGCCTTCCCATCCAGCTCCTGCCATCGCTCCAAAAGTTTCTTCTCATCTGTCGTTGGCTTGTCCCGGTCGGCGGCGGTAGGCTTCGGTGTAGTGCCGTCGACAATCTTCAAGAGCGAGCGCTCGCGAAATATTGCAGTGACACGGCGCTTCCACGGAACCCAGTTCGTCTCGTTGAGTTGTTCGATCCGGAACAACGACGATGGAGTATTCGCGTCGGCGGTAGTGGCGGTGGTTGACATAGTTGGTTGTATAAGAGTAGTGTGGTGAAATCGGTGTAGATTAGTTAAGGGCGGGGCCCATAACCTGTTGAGAAATAATGGGGGGAAAAGGGTATATTTCGGCAGTCTACAGGACCTGTATTTATACCCCCCAGGAGAACAATGGCTACTAGGAATAATGGGAATGCTACGACTATGCGGAGTCCCAAATACAAGAAAGAACAATGGTTGACGCGTCGAACGCGAGGCGGCGACGCGTCCGAAACGCGTCTCAAGATGATTGAAACATGTCTCAAGGTGTGTTTCATGGAGCCAGCTCCATGCCAACTCAACTCGAGGCGTTTAGGCCACGTATGTCCTACGTGGCCGCGGTCTTGCTGGGCTGACGCGGTCACATGCCCGCGTGACCGATTCCAACAAATATGTCTCGCGAGGCTCTCCATTCGGAGAACATCCGCCAGCGTCATCCTGTCGTCGATCTCGGCACTCGTACTCGGCGCCTCGGGGGTTTCAGGTAGGACGTGGATGGGGGCGAGACACAGGCCGAACAGAACTTCGCGTGGGGTGAACCGCGTGCCAGGTAGGATTCGGTCGTTGAGCTCGGCGATGCACTCATCGAAGAAGTCCGGCCAATTGGCGGGGAGCAATTGCGGATCGATGTCGCCCTCATATTCCGCTTCGTCTAGGTTTGGGCAGCACTTGCGCTTGAGACGGGATATCAAGAGCTTGTTGACGTTCTCAATGAGGCCGTTGACGAAAGGTGCGTATGCTGGAGTCGTAATTTTGACGATGTTGAGTTCCTCGCAGGCCCGTTTCAGCTCTTCTCCAAGGAAATGCGACCCGCCGTCGACCTGCCAGACCCTCGGCGTTGCGTGCTCTCGCGAGATGCGTCGCAGGAGCTTTTCCGTGGACTTGGACGTTCCAGCCGCTGCCTGCTTCTGGCCCCAGACGAACCCGGACGACGCGTCCACGAACATCAACACGTTAGACACCTTTCCCTTGCCCTTCGGCAGCTTAAGGTAATCTGACGCAAGGAATTCGAACGGGCGGCCGCGGATAATAGGCTGCAGCAGCGCGTTCCGCCGCAGGGGGCCGAAGTTCTTGCAGTGTCCGCACATCAGGATTGCGAGCCGTGCATCTGAGTCGATGTGGGGCCAGAAATATCGGTCTCGAATGTGGAGCTTGACGTGATCCACATCCCAGTGCCCGTTATCCTGGTGGATTTTGAGGGCTGTATTGAATCCCTCTCGCGACGGAATACACTCAACCCGAGAGGTACGCGTCGAATATTTATCCGCAACTTTCCACAAACGCCCCTCATCGACCATGTAGTCTTTGGCGCGCCTCACGACGTGTCGCACCTCGGCGATGGTGTTCCCCATGTTGTCGCCGAGCAGGCACTCGACGATGGGCTCAAAGAATGTGTCGCCCTTGAACCTGGCGCGCAACTCCTGCTCGCGCCCGAGGGAATCCGCAACTGCCCACAAGCTGTTCGTCATCCCCGAGTTCGCATGCCAGTCCGCTGCCACGGACCAACTAGAACCATCCCCTTGCTTCCGCTCCCCGAACCCCCGGCTCAGGCTATCCGCGACTGGATTTTCAACACCTGGACGATGACGCACATCCACAATCCGGTGCGACATGATAAATTGCTGCCAACGTGAATGGGTGGCGTTGAGTTTATCGTTGATAAGCAGGTCGCGCAGAGCCTGGCAGTCGGTGACGAGGATTATGGGTGAACCGAAGGTGAGCTTCGCGAAGTCATCCAGCGCGAACTTTAACGCAGCGAACTCGAGCAGGAAGGGCTCGTAACGCGCCTCGCTGCGCGAAGTGCGCTTGGAACAGAACGCAACGGGATGCCACACGCGTTTAACCTCGCCGTGAGGCTGGACGTCGAGGAATTCCTGCTCCACCATCCCTCCGAATCCCAGGATGGATCCGTCGGTCGTGATTCGGAACGGTCGCCCATCGTAAACGGGTGCGCGCAATACGGGTTCGCTCGTGATGAGGACCTTGAGCGCAAAGAACGCATCCTCGCACTCCTTGGTCCACTTTTCCCCGAGGACGGCGTCGCGCAGGAAACGTTTGTAATTGCCCTTCCGCGGTGACCTGCCGTTCTTCGCCTCTCGCGCCACCGCAGCTGCCTCGGCCTCCTTCCGCGCGTCCCGCGTGAGGTCCGTGAGTGGCTGTGCAACCTTCGCGTAGTCGCGGATAAGATGCCGGAACCAGTTCGTCAAACCGGTGAAGCGCATCACCTCGTGGATGGTATTGGGACGCGGGAAATCAACGACGGCTGCGACCTTGTCCAAGTTTGGTTTGATACCCTCCTTGGATAGTCTCGCCCCCGCAAAGACAAATTCCTTCTGGAATAGCTTCATCTTGGCCGGCGCGATGGATAATTTGGCAAGTCGAACCAAATCAAGAAATCGAACCAGCGAGTCTAAATGCTCCTCGAAGGTGTCGTGCGCGAAGCAGATGTCGTCCATCCAGTTCTCGAGGTCAGTCCCAAGCATTGAACCCAACGCCTGGACCACCATTTCACAGAACGTCGTCGGCGTACCCGTCAACCCCATTGGCATCCGCAGATAAACATAGTACCCACGCCCTGGGACGTAGAAGGCCGTGTAGGGAACCGATTCGTCGTCCATGGCCACGGCGTAATAGCCGGACGCGAGGTCTACGACCGAGCCCATCGACTTCCCCGCCATTTTCTGCTGTTTGGCATGCAAATCCCCGCGAACGAAGTTGGGAATCTTCGTTGCGTCGTTGAGGCGCTTGTAGGCGTGAACAATGCGCCATTTGGTTTTCGGCGCGGCTGGGGCGTCACTGGCGACCGTCTCGAAGGTTTCACCAACGACATCGACGAGGGGGGAATTAGGAACCTCCTCAAACATCGGCGCTCTGCCTGCCAGGCGTAGCTGCTCGTTGCATTTTAGAATGACCTCGGACTTGGTCATCCCGACCTTCCCGGCGTCCTTGGGGACCAGTTTGGTCGGCGAGACGCACTTGACGTAGTCGGAGTGGACGCGGGCAAGAATTCCACCGGTCTCCATCTGGTCGAGCATGTCGTAGTACCAGACCTTCTGGGGTTCTGTGAGCGGGGGTTGCGCCACGCGCATCGGCAGCTGGACATCGGGGTCGACATGCAACTTGTGAGTGACAAAGTTAACAGGGAGGACTTCCTTGACGTCTTCGGCATAGCAGTCGCCGTAACGACGAAGAATTTCGACGACGCGCTCGCGCTGCTCTGCATTGATGGCGTCGCCGATGTCGATTTTAGAGAGGATGCGATCCAGCCGCTCGGCGCCGTTGTGGTTAAGAATGCGTTCGGACTGCATAACTCGATCGAATGCGATTCTGGCGGCGTCGGCTGGGTTTACCGGTGTGGGCGGCACACTTTTTAGCGCGGTTGATTCCCAGGCCGCGGCGATTGAGTTTAACTCTGCGCCTTTGCGAACATCGCGCAGCGCGTCGTCCAGAAGCTGGGCTGCGATGTGTGCATTCTTCAAGCGACGCGCTTGCGTGTCTTTGCGCCGCTCCGTGCGTGTCTTCTGGTACCGCGCCGCGTACATCTCCCCGAGCCGCAGTGCCTCCTGAGCTGCTTGCCCCTTCACCGCCGGCTCTCCCGAAGGGCGCCAGTCCCCAAGGTCCGGCGCGTCATCGTCGTCCGTGGCTTCAACCGCGAGGAACGCCCAGCGTGTGGACGTCCTGCAGCGGTTGTGCCCGAAGATCGGAGACGAATCTGAGGGCTCAAACGCTGTAGGTGCGTCTGCAGGCGGCAAGTCCTCGCGTGTTCCATCATTCCCGTGCTCAACGAAGCTTTCGTCAGCTCTATTCGAAGGAGTTTGAACAGTGTGCGACGCACATGAGCTCGACGGGGCCGTGCTGCTTGGTATAGCAGCAGTACTTCGGGGCCCCGTCCGGGAAGGATTCGTAACGCGGTGACCTTCATCCGCGCCACCCGTGCAAGTCTCGACGATGGGTTCACCAAGGTCAGCGGACGTACACAGGTCTTCGCTGGGGTGTGGCAGCACCCTTGATGCCTGTTCTCCGCTGTCAAAGGTGAGTACGTCGTCGGCTTGCAGGCCTATCGCGCCAACAACTGGCTCCACCTCCGCCATGACCCTACGATCCTCCTGCGCAGGCTGGAGTCGAAATGTCCGGCCCTCCACTCGCACCACAATCTCGTCCGACGCGTAGTCGTGTATGGCGCCCACGTCGCGCAACCACGATCGTCCCAAGATCAACTCCACCGCACCTTTCAAGTCGACAATCTCCACATGCGCCATCTTCTTCGCTCCTCCTGCCTCCACAACACCTCGCCACGCCCCGAGCGTCGGCAGCCGGTACCCACCCGCGCTACGCATATCCGCTCCCTCCCGCAACGCTCCGAGCTCCTCCGCGACGCCACGATGAAACGCGGTATCCATTATGTTGCGGCATGCACCTCCGTCGATTAGTGCCGTGGCTTGTATTACTGAATTATTTGCGGTTATTAGAGATACTTTTTGAAGTCTTGCGTTTGTCGCGACCGTGAAGGTGTCCCCAGCATCAATGAGACTCGAGATTTTCATGATTTGCAACAGGTCCCCGAGGTGCGACGGATCGAGATACCCGTCAGAGGAGTTCAAAGTTTCGGTGGGCGTGGAACGCACCGTTGTGGGTTGGGACCTCACCAATATTTCAGGTGAATGTACTTCGGGGTCCCGTCCGGAAGAGTTTGCTGACGCAGCAGTATCGGTTTGTACCTCAACTGACCTCGTTCGAGGTTCTCTTATCTGCGGAGTCCGTAGGTCAGGATGAAAGTCCATCTCAGATTGGACTGGAGCATTTTGCGCAGACGAGGAATACGACGAAGGAGCTTGCATTGACATAGCTAAAACATTCGAAGTAAAATTCCCCGCCGCTGGAGTCTCGCGATCGAGCGTCCCCAAGGGCTGGATATTACGGGTCAAATGGCTCCCTAGATTCCATTCGACCCGCTCCCATTTCCCGAGTAGTACTCGCTGTACTCGTCCCAATCCCCCGCCGCATCGAAGTGCTGTGCGTCTAGTTCGCCGTAGACATTGCCCTGGGCGTCGACCACCATGAGGATGTTGCTGAAATTTGGGGGCGGAATGTGAGGTGGTACTCCCCGGCGGTACGCCGGCGATGGTGTCCCAGGGGTACGCTGGAGGTTGGGGAATTGGAGGGGCGCGTTCGGGTTCGCGCGGGAGCGGATGGTGATGGGCGTGCGAGGAGGTTGCGGGGGGCCGCTCTGCGGCAGATTGATGCGACGCCAATGCGCCTCCTTCTCCGAGACGTAGTCGGTCTCGGGTGCTGGGCAGTTACGACCGAAATGGCCTTCGTCGCGTCCGCACTTCCAACATCCCGCGCCGCCAATCTCCGCACCGCCGGGCTGCAATGGGTATGGGCGAGACGCCGTCGGAAGCATGTTCGCACCCCACTTCTCGTCCCAGTCGCGTTGCGCCTGCTGAAATTCCTTCCAGCCCTGTACGGTATTCTCGTGCGTGAGCTTGATTGTTTTGCTCGTGAGCGGCGTGACCTCGGCGAGCGGCTCGATGCTGGTCGTTGGCGCGGCAAGGCGAGCAACGGGGAGAGGGGTGCGGGGGGCACGACTGGGCGATAGGAATGTGGTGAAGGGGCGTTGATACGGGGGTGCGGAGGAAGTACGGCTCGGGGTCTCGACGGACTGCTGGATGGTCGCCGGCTCTGGAGTCTTGCCCTCAACCTTGGCTAGGCGCTCCTCGAGCGCCTTCTCCTTCTTCTCGTCCGCCACGACCTGGTCAATTTTCGCACGCGAAACGGCTTCGTCTTCGTGATGAGCTCGTCCCACGATTGGATGTCGACGCAGGTGTCGCCGATCGCCTTGCACAGGCGGGAGGGAAGGCGGAGAAGCGCCTGGGGGAGCATGAGGTTTTTGGCCGATGTGTCGCCGGCCGCGAAGGCCTTTTTACGCAGTTCCTTGACAAACCACGCGTGACGTGTCGTCTCGGCGCCCAAATTGTCGAGGTGCTTCCTGCCGACCTCCTCGTCCGTCAGGGTAAGCGCCATGAACTCTGCCATCTTTTCGTGCTGCTTTTTAGGGGAAGCGCTCGGTGCCGGCCACTTCTCCTCAAACGTCTCGACGACGACGTCAATGTCACCCTTGTCTTTCCCCGCCCAGATGGTGGCGTCGTTCCACCACGCCTTCGCTTCTCCTTCGAGGATAAGTGCCCAGATTTTGACGATTTTAGGGTGGGCAGCGGCGTCATAGACTATCGCCGCCTTCTGGAGCTCGCGCGCGCAGTG
Organism: Mycena filopes; assembly: GCA_029281495.1. Lineage (NCBI taxonomy): Eukaryota > Fungi > Basidiomycota > Agaricomycetes > Agaricales > Mycenaceae > Mycena > Mycena filopes. Next base: position 229,619 of record JARIHR010000090.1, on the reverse strand, counting down.
GAAGCCGGTCTCGGCATCTCGGTCGTCGCCATAGAAGGGCGCTGAGAACTCCAGTTCATCAGGAAACATGTTTTTGCTTGGTAGGATGGCCCCTGCACAATAGCCTACGTAGCACTGGTAGCGCGCATGCGGCCACTCGGTAGCCGCGGTAGCGCCTGGTTGCCGGACAGACACCGATCCGTAGCGCGGGTAGTTACCACATCCGGATCAGTAGCGGCTTGATCGAGTAGCGGGAAACCTGGCAGCTTTTACGAGTGTGTTCAACCCGCTTTCAACTCCAACACAATAATCCCCTCATAAAACAAGCTGGCTTGGGATCTTGAACCAACTCTACAACGGAGATTTCTCAGATGTTCGTAAGTCATTCAAACTCCGCCGGTCCGTGCACGATCGCGTGATGTGTCAAACCTTTTGATGGATCCGCTGTCGTCTTTCTTCCTTTCCCCCCATCTCCGCCCTTCACTTGCCCCCATATCCTCCCCTCCCGACACTCCGGGGCCCTTTGCAACCTCGCAGCAACTCCCCAGCACCCACACCACTTATGCAGCCACCCTTGGCCACCGTTCCCGCTCGTGAATACCCTCAATCAAGACCACATTGGATTCTACCTCGGTGTCCCAACACATTTCCCCCGCTTTCCACCTTTCTACCTCCTCCTCCTCCTCCTCCATCCTCCCCTGTCTCCCACTGCAACTACACAGCAAGTACCTCCACTGCCGCCAGCGTCGCCGTCGGCAACACTCCCACGGCTCGTCAACATCACTCATTCAATTCCCAACATTTCAAGTCCTTCACAACCTCAAGCCCTTTTCTTTTTCCTTCTTCAAACATCGGAACTCGTCAATATCATCAAATCCCCAACCCTCAACCATGTCGGTCCCTTCAAATGACCTCCGCGTCAAATTTGGCCATATGCTTTGGCGCAACATGCGCAACCTCGCCCGGATCATGACGGGTGCCTTCTTCCAGTGAGTAATGTGTCGCATTTCTCTCTATCTGTCTCACCATACCTTTCTCTCCTCTCAGGCCTTTTGCGACCGTTTCCGTGACTCGCGCCTCCGTGTGGCGGTCTTTATTTAGTTCATGTTTAATTACTTTGTATCAATTTCTTCAACACCGTTTGTTCAAACCCTGTTCCGCGTGATTTGTGAGTCGTGGACCGCCTCGCAACCGATGCAACCTGTTGATACTACAGCTACGAGCCTGCTATCAGGCTGCTACCAGGCTGCTACCGAGCTTTGGCGTGGCGCTACTGGCGCTACTTATTAGGGTACTTGTCTCACGGGCTTTCACAGCTACCGAGGCTACGGAGTGCAACCTAGCCAAGTGCGTTTTTCCTGATGTTTGGACAAGTCGACAGCGGCCATGGTGGGGGAATGGGGTGGGGTCGATGGGGTGGGGGATAATGGGGATGGAGGTGAGGGAGGGAGGCGAACGGACGCCGGAGATTCCTGCGCAAGGGGCCGAGTATTGACTGTCTCTGCGTAGAGGGGCTGGTAGTTGGCGATCCCGGCCCGGATGGAGTTGGTGGATGTACGAGGTATTTTTGGGTTTTTGTGGTTTTTGTGCGGCCAGAGATAGAGATAAAGCGGAGAGCGAGATCAAGGAAATTTTTCGGTATTGCCTTTTTGGGACTTTCTGGCGGTGGCGGCGGCTAAGAGACACCAGACTAGGTGGCGGTAGACAGCGGCACGTAGCACTCGAATCCCACTCTGGTCACCACGTTGGAGATGCTCAAGGCGCGAAGCTCTTGGTGGAAGCAATCTTGGAAAGCTAGCTACGCGGCTCGCGCCGGCTATCTACGGGCGCAGCCAAACAGAGCCAAACACGCTACCGCCTAACTCTCGCCAACAACGCGTCTGCCAGCAACAGCTGCACCGGCCATTATTTATTTGTGAGAGGAGCCTACTCACTGGCGCCTTCAGTGAGCGCGCCTGTTCGCCCATCGCCGCGGACAGTGGTCGGGGGATCCCGCCTCACGGCGGTGTTATGTCGGTTGCTGTTCAAGGTCCGGGCTTCGGCTTCCGGTGCCGATGTTGATGAGCCATCACTGACTAAGTTTGGCGCAAATCTCCGAAGCAAACAACGCGTACCCATGGTTCCCACCACCCCGCGTAGGCTTACCAGCTCATCACCGACTTTGCATTTCACCTGGAGCTCTGGTAATTGGCTAGGCTAAGGTTCTTCTGTCCATTGACAGCTCTTGTACTGAATGTTTCTTTCGTTCGCCTTCCTCACTACCCAGAACCAGATCTGAGAGGTCATTCACCCCATCCCCCGCTCCTCTCAGGCTGTGCTGGGCATAATTCCCTGTCTCCGCTCCCAGCTCCATGCCCGTATCAATATTTGGCTGTAGTTCACTACCTCCCGCACAGTGTTGTGTCAACTTGAACCAGCGACTGTCTTTCTTCTCCCGCATCCCCTCGGCCACAGAATATTCACTGAACCCTCCACCCATTCGCAGCCTCAGTACTTTGCCATACTCCCTTTTGCACCCACAAAACCAGCTCGTGTGGGATTCTTTCACCTTGGACCACACTCCAAGCGAGTACTCTGTAAGACGCCTCACCCGCCTCCTCATTGTCCGCTCTCACATGGTACCGACTGGTTCCGAATCTCCTCTCGCTTTGGCTGAGGCTAGTTCCAACAAACGTGAGCAAACCCAGCAAACACCCGATCCGCAAACACATCGTCTGGCCCCTCGACACCGCTCACATGTCCCCCCAAACCGAATCCGGTTCATCCGGAGTTTTCTGAAGAGTCCGATCCGAGCCTAGGGGACCCATACGTGCGAAAGAAAAAAATGATACCTTTTAGACAACCCCAACCGTTCTTCGACGCACCATAAAATCTTCACTAGACCACCATGATCCTACTCCTACCCTATGTACCGCTCCGCTAGGACTTTTTTCTTGACTTGAACTGCGTGCCCGTCTTCTAAGTTCTTGAACACTCCCAGAATCTCGACACTCTCAGTGATCTCTTAGTACTACATTTCTTGACTTGAACCACAGCCTACCGATACCATTTCTTGGAACCTCAGGCGAACCTCAGAGACTCTGGCTGATACGTTTAATGTGAATATATTTCATTTTCGTGTACATCGGGAGATACGTGCAATTTCGACGGCATCAAGGGGAGCGCAAGGGGTTCGGACGACACTGCAGTTGTCGAGTGGTATTCAGAAGGAAGGAGAATCATGACTTACTGACTTGTCGTCCCATATAGGCAAAAAGTCGGTGCGCAGTGAGTTGGGAGCGAGCAAGCCAAGGGTCGGCAGAGCTTGACAATCGTGCTCTAGATTCTCGCGGTAAGACCCAGGAAGTGGATGAGCACGATGATTATGAGGATATGAAGCAAAAATATCGTTTGCGCTGCGCGCTTCAACATCCGGACGCAGGGAGTCGAACCCCGATCGACGAGTTCGATTTTCGAAGATCAAACCACTATTGTGACTCGCTGTGTTCCGCGCACCACAACCGAGTATTGATGCTATTCATTCGTGCCATAGGCTGGCGAGGGTGATTTGCGTCCGACGTTGAAAGTCAAGGATTGAGATTATTGTGAGACGATCGATCCTGTGGTTTGATATAACTCGGGAGCCAGCTGGCGCTCGTCATAGTCGAGCAATTGTGCTCTGGATGCTCGCTGTAAAAGCTAGGAAGTGGACGCGTCCAGGATATGCGGCAAAAAACATAAGACGACGTCCTTTTGATCGCGCTATCCGGACGCGGGGAGTCGAACCCCAATCTGCGAGTTGAATTGCAGGAGACAGACAGCACGAATGTGACCTCGCTGTGTTCCGTACACCACATCCGGGTATTGGTGGTGCTATTTGTGTGCTCGTCTCGCGAGATTGATTTTCAAGTGCCGGAGATCGAAAGATAGGCATTGAGGTTATTGCGAGAAGAATGTTGAGTGGGAAAGTATGACTTGGGAGCGAGTAAGGAGGCCCGGCGAATACAGCAGGTTGATCTTGTGAAGTTGGATTGGCAGTCGATTCGCCTGAGCGACGGACGCGCCTCGAATTAATGGCCTAGCGGTCAGCCCCGAATCGAACGGGATGCACGTCGACTCAGCTCGAGTCGCGTGTTTAGTCCAGGTGATCACTAACTCCTGGCCCTTGTAGTCGTGGTTATGATAACGACTCATACCTGCCAGCCGAGGTCTTTCGCAACACAGGTGCGTTAATGAGGTGCTGCCCGGTTGATGACTTGTTGTTGACCCTAGTACTTAATTGTGTTCTGGATTCTCGAGACGAGAGACTATACTAGATGCGTGCTCATGAGAATGAGAGACAAAAAACGCAACTCGACCCGGGGAATCGGACCCCGGATGGAATCTGCGAGTTTCAATCTCGTGAAGACGGTGCGCTTACCCTCTGCCTCGCTCAGTGTTGGCGAGTGAGGTGGACCTTGCACTGGGAGCAACCGGCTGACGATGCGGATGGTAGAAAAAAAAAATTCAACGCCGGTCTGAGTCGCAGAAATGATGAAAGCCGGAAAAAAATATGCAACTTCCTCCTCTCGAGGTGTTTCCCACAAGCGGACAAAGGAAAAAAGCGCAAGGGTAGTCCGACATTCAGATACGGGGAGTCGAACCCCGGTTTGTGAGCTCACGTTTTAACCTTCATCGTAACAAACCATCTTGGCTCACTGTGTTCCGTACACCACATCCGAATAGCGGTATTCCATTGCGTGCGATGCGCAGCGAGAGAATGGGAGAAGCGAGAAGATGGTCGGAGCCAAGATGTGGCAAAGCCGTCGGCACCCGGCGTCGAGCCGTCTTGACCCGGGTTGATCGGCACTGCCACTCGGCGCCCCTTGCATCTCACCACCATCTTGCTTTTGCTCTCCATCCACACCGGGGTTCAACGTTGCTTCCTTTCTTCCACGAGCCCGGACGTCCCGTGTCGCCACCCTACGCCTCTCTGGGGTACAAGCGGGATAATTTCCCGGTGGAGTCACGGTCTCCCAGTATGTAGCGAGCTGCGAAATTGCGACGATTCACGCGCACGAACGCATTCAGTCGATGTAGGAGAATTTGGCAGGCGAGGAAGCACTGGGTTAGCCACGACAGTCTACCATGGTACACGCGTCTTCGAGTCTAATCTCAATTTCCCCTCCAATGGTCCTTGTACCTGACGCGTCGCACCATGGCGACTTCGGCTTCAGCCTCCATTGGTATGCATTTCCCGGGTGAAAGAGTCACTTGTACTCGCTCGTTGGTACTGCGGGAACCACCCCAGTCGATCCGCACTCGTTCACAGACTTCTTCCCCTTGGAGGGTGCATCGAGGTCACCTCCTGGCTCTTGGTGCTCTTTTGTTTCGTTTCACCCGCAATAGCTGGTCCTCCCCGTGCGGCGCGCACGCCTCCCTCCTCTGCTGATTTCGGGCGCGGATCTCTTTCCTCCTCGTCCGTCTCCGTTTACTGCTGCCCTCTCTCTAGCACCTCCGCCCGGTTGTGAGTGGCAGCTTCACTCTTCGATGACATCCAGTATACTGCTACGGTACGTACGTGCCCACCTGCTCGTCTTCAATGTCCCTCTCTGACGAGGGCCTCCAGGCTCGCTCCTCCTCCCCCTCCTGGACGTGCATGTATGTATCCACGTGGGGCCGGTAACCTTGGTGTTCGACGACGCATTCCGGGGGTATAAAGGCGCTGGTGTGCTTCTGCGCCCCACAGGAGACACACAGGCGACGCTATGTACGTATCCGCGCGCGCCTTCTGATTCAATTCCTTCGTTCTTGACGACGGCCTGCAGGTCTTCTTCGTCGCCGACGTCTGTATGTGTCGTCCCCGCTGGACCACTCACTCACTCCGGCAGGATTTCCTGCACCCGAAGACATTGTAAAGCCCTTCGTGCGTACGTCCTTTTTCTTGCCTGCTCTCGGCCACCAATCAATCCCGTTTCAAACCCTTGCAGGACGTCCTGTGCTCGTCGAGTGAACATTGGGTTCAATTCGTTCACATGGGCGCGACTGTGGTTCGACTCCACTTCGAGACATGTCCCCTAACTCTGGCTTCCTTTTGCCCGCAGTGACTACTCGCTCCTCCTCGTGAAGTCGGGTTCAAAACTACTCAGTACCCAGGGAGGTCGTTGGTGGTCAGTGCTGCCCACCGTATCCAAGTTTCAATCTCAACCGTGCGACGACAAAACTGGGTTCTTGCTCTGGCCACCAATCACTCCTCCTTCAAACCCTTGCAGGGCGTCCTGTCTTCAATCCGGTTTCGTTCACTGGATTCTGCGGAATGGGCAGGGCTGTGGTTCGACTCCACGTCGAGACATACAGCTGTCTGTTAAGACGTATTTTGCCACAGTGTCCAGGGCGTGCATGCTTACTCCTCCTAGTGAAGGCGGGTAAGAAACAACGCAGGACGACCCATCCCCTTCAAGTTCCACCTTCCGATCTCAACCTACCGGCAAAACTGGGTAACGGCATGCACTGAGTTGAACCATCCTCGAGGATTTCTTTCGGAATTTTGGACCCGGATTACTATGGACTCAGCGCTCAACGCCGTCCAATTTACACCGCGCCGACTTGCATTGGCGGTACATGTATCCATGCCTAATGAGACGTCAGGTATGTTGCTCCCTGCGTCATTGCTCTCATTATCGTCGTGAATAACGCAGTGTTACTCGTTCTCAGGGCTTCACCCTCGAGTTTTCAGTGGCAAACTAACTCAACGCCATCCAATTCTCATTTGCCTCAGAAATTATGTCCGTCTCAATTCCCTATCCTCGTGTTGGTATTTGTGACTGATTTATTTTCACTAGTCCGTGGTCTCAAAAACTTGAGCCGTGCCGCTCCGTATCAACTTGCAGTGAGTGTGGAACCTGGGTTCAAAGATTACTGCCTCACCGACTTCGGACTCGGGTGGTTCAAGGGTCACCTTAAATGGGTTCTATCCTCTTCTCTTGCTCTTACGATCGTTGCTAACATTCGCTTGGCCAAGAGCCCCACATTCAGAGGTTTCGTTCGATACCTTCCAATTTTGACTGTGGTTCGAATGATTGGGTACGTCTCAATTAATTACTATTTCCTCTGCTCGTATCTGCAAACTTGGCTGAAGTATCCTCTCTGATCAAGCGGCTCGCAAACTCGATTCTCGGCGCGTGTTGTATCGCTCACGATACCGTTCAATTTCAGCGTTGGTTCCAATAACTGGGTACGTCTCAATTCCGACTCCCTGTGTCTGAAGCCTTGATCGAATCTCAATCCAGACTCAGTGGCTTACCAGCTCAATCCTACCGCCTCTCAGAACCAACTAGTCGACTCACGACACTCGGTTGGTTTTACCCGGCCAAAATTACGAGCATGAGCTAACCGGGCAACTGCGGCGAGGTTCGACTTTTTAACTCAAGCTTTCGTCAAAACAACCGTTCTTTCTTCGAAACAACCGTTCTTCAAACTGAATGACTTTCAGGCTCTAACTGTTCACTCACGCAAAATTCACCGCCAGCTGGTTCAAGACAAGCAACCTCCGGTCTTCTTTTGAATGGCCGATCAGCGACATGACAAAGATGGCAAGGATCTCCGCCATACAAACCTCCTTCCTCCTGCCATGATCTCGCGAACTCGCCTCGCCAACGTTGGCTGCACCCTAGTCCCCGTCGGTCTGGTCCTCATATGGCCATCCCTGGCATCCTACGAGTTTAGCCCTCGCCGAGTCATCCACTCCCTCGACAACCGCGCAATCCTCCTCGCCCCCTGGATATGTCGCGGCACAATCCCCTCCATCCTCTCCCGCATCCTCCAAGCGGGCATCATCCTCCGCTCACACGACCTCGTAATCCCGCGCGCATACGCTCTCTGGCTCGCAATAGCGGCGGTCCGAGTTGTGCTGGGCTACGTGCTTACGCGGTCGGTCGGCTGGGCCTATCCACAGTTTTTTTCGCACTCATCGCTCTACGAGGCGTCCGTGGGGCTCGGGCCGCCGATACTGGCGCTCCTGGTTCTCACGGGGCTGCGGTCATGGCCCGAACTACCTGGGAGAAGGATTCAAGTCGCCGAGCCGCTCGTGCTAGGGGCAATATGCGCGTTGCTCACGTTTCTGGATAGCGCGGCGTGGACTTACGCCGTCGCGGTGCTGCTCGTTATCCCCATTGCGCTTTTGGGGCGGTATATCCCCTCGACATGGCTGGAGAAGGCGCAACTACTACCCACACCGACGACGGAACAAAAGCACTCCCGCCCGCGCAGCATCCTCACCTGCGTCCTCGCCTGCCTCGCACCCATCATCCTCCCCCGCCTCATCCCCCCACCCCTCTACGGCGTCCGCTTCCCGCCCCCCACCGGGGCTAATAACCCCTTCCTCGACATCATAGTGCTCTCCTACCCCCGCCCGCACGACGACCCCGCCTCCCCCCTTCTCAACACGACCCTCAGCTCCTTCCTCCCACTCACCATCGTCCCCGGCCTCGCCGTAGCCGTCTTCACGCACGCTTCCACCGCCGAAAACGCACATCCCGCCTTCGCGTGGGCGCAGGCGCGCTTCCCCGAAGTGACGTTCTACGCGGACGCGGACGCGCACCCCGGTGCGGAGGGGGGGCAGCATCTGCATGTCGCGGAGGCATTGAGGTGGGCGAAGGGGAGGGGGGCGGAGTGGGTTATGTTGGTGGAGGACGACTTTCCGCTGTGTGGGGTGAGGGGGCGGCTTGACCTCGCGCGGGTTATGCAGAGGCTTGAGCGGGGGAGGCACACGGATGCGGATCCGGAATTTCTCGAGCGGAGGGGCGCGTTTGTTGGGACTGGGGGCAGGTGCGTCGTGTTTCTTATTCGTGGTTCGAATATCTAACTGAGTGACTGTGATGATACGCAGTGGCCTGATATTCCACCGAACCCTCCTCCCCATCCTCTCCACCATCCTACGCCTCCATGCAACGACCGACTCCGCGCTCCCCCCTGACGTGATCCGCCGCCCCGCGGACCTCATCATGCAGGATTGCCTCCTGGGTATCGACCCGCTTTGTCCGCGTCGGGCTGAGGTACTAGGTATGCACGGTTTTCCACCAGGGACTACGGCGCCGGGCGGAAATCTGGTGATCACCTCGCGCCTGATCATCGACCACATCGGGGCGGGGGCGTCGACGGGCGGGAGGGTGTATGGCGCGGAGCAGTGGAGGTGTGGGTGGCGGCATGCGTTTCATGGGAGGGATGAGGTTGTTGTGGTTGTTGTTTGAGTGTTTGATTTGAGTGCGATGGGATGTGACGGGTGAGCGTGGAATATACCATATACCTGCGATATCAACCATCCCCCTTTGGGGTCTTTAAGTGCGGAACGCTACGGCGGGCGTCGGTGTTGGGAAATCCCTGACGCAGAACCGTGTTGAATTCTTTGAGGAGCTCCGAGTCATCGTGTTCTGCTCCCCAGGGCGAGAGCGTTGAGGAGTGCAGAATATCAGACAAACCGGGGCCTTCATGTTAGCTTCCCCGGATTCCGGTTTACCTTCGTACCACACACACACAACAAGCACCTCCACATCCTCTTCCAGCCACTGTCGCTTTTCTTTGGTGAATTGCTGGCTGCATATCGATTCTGCCTGGGCTATATCCTTCCTATCCACGGTCAGAACTGGAGACTCAAAATCCCGTCAAAAACCCCGCAGGGATAGGAATTCTCAGAATCAAAAACTACCGCGCCGACGGAATTCGACCCTGTTCAATGGCACGGAAACCGTGAACGATTCAATGCCAACATCAATTACTTGAACTGCGTCCGCCCACTATGCTCTCGATTTACCTCCCGGGATAAAATTCAGAGCTATGGTCTGTGTATCCCTGTTGGTGCCGGTGAATTCAACCCAACGTGAGATCACATTCAATTTATTTCCCCTACGGAGACTTCATGTTGTGTACGGAACATAGCGAGTTGTCTTGATGAAATTGAACCAAGGCAGTAAACCTCGCAGAACGGGTTCCATTCCCCGCATCCGAATATGTAAAGATTGTATCATGTTTTTTTCCCCGATGCTCGTCTCACTTTCACTTGATCCAGGAAAGACTCGAGGCCTCACTGTGAGCGATTTCAAAATACAAATGCATGCCGCAGCGGTTCAAGTGGGGGAGGACATGCAAGTAAGTAAAGTAGTCCAACCTCCACTGTGAGTCTGTGACAATAGCCTGGCTCATACTAATGTCAGCCCCACCCAGGCAGCACGCAGAAAGGACTCACCAATGTCGGATGTGGTGCACGGAACATAACGAGTCGTCTTGCGGTACTACCACACTTCTGGATAGTCTCTTCTAAACAGACTCTACAACAAAAAAATCTCGTACCTCGATTGTTGTAGGGAAGTTGAAACTCCGCACTTTACGTCAGCTTTACGTAATAAGGGTGGGTACCGGGGTTCCGCCCCGCGGTAAACTCAAGACTAACTTCTGGATTAATACTCGTAGACCGGGGTTCGACTCCTCGCATCCGAATACGTGTAGCTAGTGGAATCGTTCTTTTGCATCCAACAGTAACCTCTTCCTCAGTTAACGGCGCTCGCGGACGGACTCGCTATGCAGCATTTTTCGACCTAACCTCCCGTCGAGGAGACTCAACTTGAACGCGTGAGTCGCCTTCTATGTACGTCGCAGAAAACCTCACCAGTTGAGCGCAGTCCATAGACGACGATCTTGTTGGATTCAAACTGGTGAAGCGCTCGCAGACCCAGACGTGGTGGTCGAACTTGAAGGACGAACATCTGGATTGAAGTTGGATTGAAGACGAATCACTCTGCCAAGGGTTACTTTCAATTCAGGGCACTTCACAGAGCAGAGAAAATTGGCCACCGTCGCGAAAAAAATGACAGTACGGCGGAATAGAACGGCCACACAATTATTTGGCTTGCTGCAGCAATTGAGCGGATTTGGGCGCGCGTGGGAAAGTAAACAGCGGAGTCACATCATGATGTACAATCGGCACAGGCTTCTCTTCTCACCACCATCGTCGATTTTCTTTTCGCTTTTCTTGGTGAATCACTGAGCAGATCCCCCCGGACAATATCTCATCCAGGGTCAGATCTGGAAGCTCAAAATCCCCTCAGGACTCAAGAAGCCCCCCCGGAATCCTCGAGACTTGAAAACTGCCGCGGCGACGCCAGCCCTTGATCAAAATCCGCCTCCGTTCGACTTCCATGCAACGGAAATCGTGAACAATGGGATTACACCATGTTGGCTTGCCATTGTCCCTCGGAGCTCTCCGCGCGCCTGTTCCAAAAGTGGTAACTCGACGCTTTGATGGTTCGTTCGCACCAAGGCCACCACGGTGACCATGCGACCGGCAGACAGTATAAAGCCAGGCAAGAATGAAGCCAGCGCATATCTTCACCCATGCATCCCGCTCTTGACCCATCGAAACTCTCCGAGCTCCCCTTTTCTCTCCGGGTACGCTTCACTAAACATCGTTGTCTCGCGAGCGAATCTGACGCGGAACCTCTCTTGTAGCGCTTTGCCACCCAAGCGGCGAGTGGCTCCGAGCCAGACGTCCTCAAAGTCCTCGAGCATGTCAGGACCAACGCAAATTCCAACCGGTTTTTGCCGCTGGTCTGGTCGCTCCTTGACCCCGCCCGCGTCCCCGATACGGCAGACCTCGACTGTCCCGCACCGGCCCGTGCCACCCTGGCTCCCCTCATCATGGCCGACCATGCGCTCAGCATCCTAGAACAAGTTGATCCCCGGCACGTCCCGTCTGGCGTCTATTCCCTCCTCTGGCCGCGCGTCTGGCCGTGGATGGAGCTGATTCACATATACCGACCTCTGCTTCCCCACGTTCTCGGTGTGGACCCCCTGTCCCATCGGTTCTTTGCTATCATCTTCTGCATACTCGTGGACTCGGCGACAAGGCCTCTCGTCGATGCGACCGTGGGCGTGTACACCTTTGCTGGCGTCACTTGGTCGAGGATCTGCTTAAAACATCCCTCTCCTACCGAACGGGCCGCCATCACGGGTCTACACCACCTCTTCGTCGGGTCTGAATGGCCCTTTGCGAATTTGGAGGAGCTCATCGATGGAACGGGTGGACTGCGTCCCTTCGCACGGCTCGTTAGAGAGCACATCGCTGGAATGAAGGCTTACTGTAACTCCGCATCCGGACTGTATATGACCTGCCTGTCGCGATTCCTCCACCTCGTGTACGGATGGACCACACGCTGGCCGCACCTGCTAAGTGCATTCCGCGCGGCACGACTCGTTCGCACTCTGACGGCGACGTTGATCGCCCTCGCCGAGTTCGACTTGTTGCAGCCAGAGGTCGATGGGACGGACGCCGCGACGGTGCTGGCCGGGTGTTTCAGCCTCCTGGAGGACCTTGTCTGCGGGGCTGAAGATCGACGATTCGCATGCCTCCCAGAGGCTCTCCATGCCGGCTTGCTGCGCGCGCTTGTCGCTGTGAGTTCCTTGACTCTCCCTGGCGTCGACGCTGGGCCTCAGCTGCGACACTGGATCCGGCGCGTCCTTCCAGGGGCGATGGTGTATTATCCGGTCGTGTCTGCGACGCTGGGTAACCGTCCGAGTGCAGAGATCACTGCGAACGAGCGCTTCACCAAATCATCCGCGTATCCGGATTGGCTGGCATTGCTCCGTGTCATCGCTACCCGCACATCCTCCTTGGAGGTTTTCCGATCGCCTCAATATTTACCTCTCAAATTTTGCGATAATTACACCAAGGTACAAATCTCCCGCCACTGTCGACTCCGTAACCTCACCTCACCCTACACTTCGTGCAAAAATATCAAACGGGCGTCCGAGAGCCAGTGTTGCTCTGGCTGTCGAGGCGCTCATTACTGCTCCCTCGAGTGCCAGCGCGTAGCATGGAACGATGGCCACCGTGGGCTTTGCGCGAAGGTTCAATTCCGCGGTAAGTAACCCACCTTCCCCAGCGCGCAGAATCCTGACGATACAAAACTCCAGTCGAATCCTTCCGGAATCACTTCACCCGCCGGCGCCACGAGGCGTTCCTGCGCCACATGGTCCTGCAAGACTACAAGGCCTCCAAGACCGCAGTCCTTCGCGCGCAAGTCCTCTTCGCGCGCGCCAACCCCACTATACCCCAATTATGCACCCTGTTCGATTACTCCGAAAACGGGGAGTGCACCATCCGCGTTGTCGCGCCCACGGACGCACCTCTTCGGTCCTCGGGCGCCGCCGCGGCCAGGCTGACAAATTCAGCTACGAATCTCCACTACGTCCTGATCGCCTCGAACGTCAACTGGAGGGGTGCGATGGTCTACTGCTTGCGGTCCACCAACACGATCTTGGAGGATGGCGTATTTCGCATTGCTGCGCAAGAGGAATTGGTTGGTTTGGCGTTGACGAGAGAGCTCAAGATTTTGAGTAGGACGCCGGTGGTGGAAGCGTATGCTGCTTCGTAGTAATGTTGGTTGTATGTGCGCCGTATCAATATCCTTAGACACTTTCCACGGCCTTCAAGAAAACTGTGGGAAACCAATTCCGAGGCAGGTCAACGCGGGAAGCAGAAGGAGGAGGAGGAGGAGGATGGTATTAACCGCAGCGGTCCCAATGAGGAAGGAAAACGAGCAAAACATGTCTGGTAAGTTACCGCTTAATATTGAGAAGTACAATCGACAGTTGGAGGAACTATTTGTGGCAGCCGCACGAAAATCCTAGACTGGAGTCTGTCCGTCAAGCAAACAAGAGCGAGCAGAGTTAAAGACGAACGCACCATTCATATCGTCTCGACATTCCTCGTCTCTCACTCTTCGAATTATGATGTTGTCCCGAGCACCAGAAAACAAAACCGTTTCGTTTCAAACCCATGCGCCAACCTCGAATCGAACGAGCAAGACGCGAGCTATTCCTGCCACTCGTTCCGGCCGAATATCCATGTCGCTATTCACGGTCAGTCCCACCCTCAATTAAGCGAGTACGTGCATGAGTAACTCACAATTACCCCGTAGTTGTCCAGAACACATACAAGAGTGGCTGTTTACCGCTCTTGGAACGACCGACGTCTTCACGACGCGGGCGTCGTTCGGTACGACGAACGTCGGAAATCCCAGCTCCCGGCTAACCCTGACCTTGATCACCGATCCATCCGAGAGTAGAAAAATTAAGGAGAACAAGGCCAGAGAGGGAAAGCGGTTTGAGGCAAGGTGGAATGCCACAGTGGCCAATGAGGCACATGACTCTACACCGCTCATCCACGTCCGCCGAAAGCCTGTGAAGGTATCCGCAGTCATAGCCAAGGCCATATCGCAGCAGAGCGCGAGGGTAAACCTCGATGTGGTACATGACGAGCCTGCGCAGGGTGGTCGTGGGACCAGGACAACAGCGAGGAGAAGACATGGGTGACGAAAAAGCGAGGGGCGATCCCCCGAGTCCTCCCGCGCGTCACTCGCAAGCCCTCCTCAGAACGCTCGAGCACCGCCCTCCGCAAGTCGGACAGCATTGCAACGGCTACATTGCTAGCGCGCCGACGCATTCGTCGGGCGGGTCTGCTCCGGCCGCGGATGCAGCCATTCAGGAGAGCAGCCACGATCCCCTGCACACTCTTACGCCTCCACAACCACGCGCCTCGATGCCACTTCGTCCCTATGCGCAGATGCCCCTCCGCCGCATCCCCGTCCTGCTAAAGATTCGAAAGACGATCGCGATTTGAGGAGCCTCGGTCCAACACGACATCGACCCCGACATCCGCGTCCGCACCCGCATTCACTCCCGCACCCCACCCGCCCACATTCGCCCTCAGATAACAGCAGCGCTATCGAAGGCGTTGCTAGTCCCGACGGAAAATCCTGCCGATGCGAGCCGACACAGATCCCCTCCATGAGCACGCCCACCCCCTAGTCGTCTCCCCCCCTCCGCACCTCGGCCCCGCACTCGCCTCGAAATCCCATCGACGCATCCGCATCCGCATCCATTTCCGTGTCCACCTCCACCTCTACGAGCCCCTCCTCCACCTCCTTTCCCATCGGACTCGCACGCCCGTCTGGTGTCTCCGCGTCTCCTCACCAAGCCAGCGCGGGCCCGGGCTCGCCTCCTCCAGACGGACGCCCTCCTTCTCCAAACGGACGCCACACACACGCTCCTCCCTGGCCGCGCGTCCAGCTACACCGGTCGACGAAGATACGCCTCACACACCTCCTCAACTCGCAGCCGCATCCGCATCCCCGCCTCACACGCGGCGCACTTCTCCTCCCCGAGCCATATGCGATGCAGCACGACGCAGGATGCGGGACGGAGGAGGCACCCCGCGCCCGCCTCCGCAAGGCGCCGCACCTCTCGCTCCCCGACGCTCCCCGACGCAGCACGACGCGGGACGAGAGGAGCCCGCGTCCGCACCTGCCCCCGATCGCCCAGAATAAATTCTCCGCTCCTTCCCCCATGCCCACAGACGTATCCGCGAGGAGGCGATACTGCACACCGCTCCATATGCGCACTCGCACCCGCACCCGCCTCCGATAACGCGCACCCGCGGCCGCACCCGACACCGTCGACCCTCCTCCTCCTCCCCTCGCTCGAGCGAAAAGCGATGCAGCGGTGCAGCTGCGCCAGAGGCATGCGCACGCGCACCCGCCTCCGCAAGCCACCGCCGATCCTCACTCCTTCTCGTCATGCCCACAGCCGCGAGGACATGCTGCACGGCTCACACACGCGCCCACACCCGCCTCCGCCTCCCCTGGGCGAGCGAGACCCACGTCCGCGTCCGCGCCGCTCTTCCTCCTCCCCTAGCGATACGCGACGCACGACGGGAGAGGAACCCGCGCCCGCGCCCGCACCCGCCGCCCATCCCGCCCATCACCCAAAACACATCGTCCGCCCATCCTCTCAAGCAGGAGGAGGTACGGCAACGGTCTCCGTACGAGATAACGCCTACCATCCTCTCCCGCGCTCGAGCGAGACGCGATGCAGCGCGAGACGAGAAGAATCCCGCCTCGCAGCCGCAAGCCACCGCACACCCTCCTGCTTCGGGGGGGAGCGAGACCCGCACACCCTCCGCGCGCGACGCACGACGGGAGAGGAACCCGCGCCCGCGCCCGCACCCGCCGCCCATCCCGCCCATCACCCAAAACACATCGTCCGCCCATCCTCTCAAGCAGGAGGAGGTACGGCAACGGTCTCCGTACGAGATAACGCCTACCATCCTCTCCCGCGCTCGAGCGAGACGCGATGCAGCGCGAGACGAGAAGAATCCCGCCTCGCAGCCGCAAGCCACCGCACACCCTCCTGCTTCGGGGGGGAGCGAGACCCGCACACCCTCCGCGCCCAGCCACCGCCGCACACACACCGAACCTCGACCCCTCCCCGCCATACCCACAGACGCAGCCGCGAGGAGGAGATGCCGCAGGCCCACACCCGCCCGCACCTGCCTACGACACCGTCCAAACGCGTCCTTCGCTCCTTCCCGACATGTGCACCCTCACCCGCGCCGCTCTCCCTTCTCCTCCCGACGCGGGACGGTAAAGGAGCCCGTCCCCGCAAGCCACCACACAGCCTCCTGCTTCCGGGGCGAGCGAGATCCACACACCCACACCCGCCCGCACCTGCCTCCCACCGTCCAAACCCGTCCTCGACTCCTCCCCGTCATACCCGCAGACGCAGCCGCGGGGAGGAGTGCCGCACGTCCATATCCGCCCGCGCCATCCAAACCCTTCCTCAACACCTCCCCCAGGGTATGCGCACCCTCACCCGCGCCGCTCCCCCTCCTCCCCACCTCCTCCCGACACGGAACGGTAGAGGCAGCTGCACCCGCCTCCAGCACCGTCCCCCTCCTCGACCTCCTCTCTCGAGCCAGCCGCGGCGCAGCTTTGGTAAAGGTAGAGCGAGAGGAACCCGCATCCCCGCCGCCCATGGCCCGTTGTCCCCGTCTTCAAGACCCGTCCGGTCATAGCCCCCACAGGCAAAGACACAGCGCAGACGACGCACACTCCTCAGCCTGCAAACCTCCATCAGCGTCAGAAACTTACCCAAAGGCGCGCGGGTCCATACGTACTGTAGCGGTAGACCGACATCCGAGGAGTGAAGCATCTGCAATGCGGGTGCCGCCGTAACGGTGGAGGGAATGAATAGGATTTCCCTCGCACTAGGGACGGAGATCCTGCAGGCGCTCAGCAGGGACGGAGGGAGGAAGATGCACGGGTGGACACGCACCGCCCGCCGCGAACGCGTCGTCGCCGTCACAACCCCACAGAACGAGGAAGCTGCGCGCGCGCACGAGTCGAATGTCAAGGTCGCAGATAGCAGATACGTCGCCGAGGCCCGAGGGCGATGAGGGAGCGATTCCTGCCGACCGAACTCAGGGACGAGGGAATTGAAGATGCGCGGGGGCACGTACTGCATCGTCGACTCTTTCTTCGACCCGTCATCACCCCCAGATTAACGAAGCTGCGCGCGTGCGAGTGGAATGCCGAGGGAGCGTTGTGTGGATAGGTCGAGGCAGGCGATGGCAGCGCGGTGATGATCCTGCGGGCGGTCGTCAGGAACGAAGAGATTACAGTAAAAACACGGGTGCGGACACATACCGCCAGAAGGAAGAACGTGCGCGCGGGTCGAATCCAAGGTCAAGGCGTCTACGTCGAGCGGAGGAGAAGGGAGTGCGGGGGACGGGGGACACGCCTGCAGGGGCTCATCAGGAACGAAGGGATAAAAAACGGGCGGGTGGGTACGTACCGCCGCCTGAATTATTATACTCCAGACGAGCATCCGCGATGATGAAGCGCGCGTCGAGTCGAATTAAAGGTCGAAGGCGTCGTCCGCATAATGTGGATTGGTCGATGATCGCGCTCGAGGAACCTGTAGGCCGTCATCAGGAACGAAGGGAGCGGGTGGGTGGATACGTACCGCGTCTATACCAGTGCAAACCCCTTCGCGGGCGCGAGCCGGACATCAGAGGCATGCATTCCACGATGATCATGAGGAAGAGGCACGCCCCGAGGCTATCCTACAGGGCGTCATCAGATGAGGCAAAGAGGCGGGTGGGGATACGTACTGCTGTAGCTTGAATGCCATCGTACATATCGTTCGCGTCACAGATCTTGCAAAGCCCAAAGCATCGCGAAGGCGGGGGTGCTGGTGCTGGAACTAGTAAGATCCCGCTCGCAGAGACGCCAGGCACATGGACCGCGCTCGCCCGCTCAAGGTGCCCGTGCCCGGCACTGTGTGCGGGAGAAAGAGGACGACAAGGGGCACGGTAGGAAGCACGTAGTACCTGCCTGTGTGAGGCAGAATACCGTCGATGGAGGACGAAAAGGAACGGTGCAGAGCAGGGCAATGGGAGCGATGCGGGCACAGGTACGGACATCGAAGAAACGACCAAAGAGACAAGTACCTACGAGGCTGCGTCGTCGATGCAGGTCGGGACGCAGACGCGGACACAGCCAAGGACGCGCGTTCGCGGGACTGGTGCTGGAGATAGAAAAGAAAAGAGAAATGGGGTATCTCCAAGGGAGACATGAAAGGCAGGCACGCTGGAGCGCGCAGTGCCTCACGGAGTCGTGGGGCACGACCATTGGTGAGAGGCCTGCGCGCCAGAACGGGACGGCGAGAACGTGCGCTCGACGGCACACACACACAGCGAGAACAGAAGCAGCCGCGCGTGGAGCGGGTAACAGAAGTAACAGGCCGAAGGAACGAAAAAGAATTGCGCGCAGGAGGGAGTGCAAGGCGAAGATAAGAAGAGCCGGGCAGGGCGCGACGTCGCGTCGCTCTCCAAAGCGGAGGAAGTGGCTCGCGTGGAGTGCGGGTAGTGTCCGTGGACGACCCCTAACTCGCAGCTACTCCCCTGCATGCGGCGAGAAAAGCCAGAACAAAACGGAATTCGGAGGTGGACACGGAAGGATAGAACCTCATAGAAAGAAACGGAATTAGAGAGGAGAAGCGTGCCGTCGTAGACCATCTAACGCCTTCCCGACCATAACCAGCTGCAGACACTCCTCCCACATCCACCAAATTCGTTCGTAAATCGGCGCAGCCTTGGCCCAGCACGGGGGCTCCACACAAGGGAATTCGTGGCCTTGGGGGCAAGAGAGGCGCAGGGTGGCAACTAGGAGCGTCCAGCATGGAAGGAAGAAAGCAAGCAACGCGGGCGTGGATTGGAGACAAAAGGCTGAAAAGCCAGATGGTGGTTTGACGCAAAGGGCTAGCGAGTGCCAGTGCCCATCAGCTCGGGTCAACACGGTTCCGCGTGGGAGCCGGCGGCTTTGACACGTCTTGTCGCCGACTCTCATCTCGTTTTTTTTTCCATTCTCTGGCTGCGTAGGATACACCATCCGGCGCAACTTGTCTTTGAGGCTCTGAATCTGGGTTTTCTGAGTGGCTACGCGAACTAGACGCTTGTGGCCTCGTTTTGACAAAACGGCAAAACCTAAAACTCTGCTCAACAAACACCAAGGCCAGACTCATCTCCGTGATCCCTGACTTGCGACCGAGATTCCTTGACCCCGGCCTGTCTGCATCCTTCTTCTCCGCCCGATTCAAGGCCCATACCTCGCTGACTCCGAGTCGGTCCAATATGTCGATTCCACGAAGCCTCCTGACGGTTGCTCTCAATCCAAACTACTTTTGAGACGAAGGAAATCGCAAGCCCGACCGATCCTCTTCCAACGTCGCCCTAATCACAACACGTCGCAGGACCAATCTTCTCGCAATAACATCAATCCACCTAGATCTTTCAACCTCGGGCACAATATACCTCACTGGGCGAGCACACGAATAGCGCCACCACTACCTAGATGTGGTGTACGGAACACAGCGAGTCACAGTGGAGCATTACCCACTCATGAAATCAACTCGCAGAACGGGGTTCGACTCCCCGCGTTCGGATACATGTCCTTCAGTCGCTTGTAATATTTTTGCCCCATATCCTCATGAACCTCCAAATCTACCTCACCTGCTGCTTAGCTCCTACCGCGAGTATCCAGAACACAGTTGCCACGCTGTGCCGACCCTTGGCTCGCTCCCCAAGTCATATCAAATCGCAGGCTCGACCGCAATAATCTCAATCCTTGACTTTCAACATCGGACACAACATCGAACACAACATCCAACACAAATGAACCTTGGCATCCATCTGTTGCACCAGTGAGTAGGGCCAATATCTGGATGTGGTGCATCGAGCACCGCGAGTCACATTAACACCAACTCAATGAATTCCCCGCCTCCGCATCATGTTGAAGGCACACTGGAAATATTTTTGCCTCATATCCTCATGATCCTCCGAATCGAGCTCACCCGCTCCTTAGACTCTACCGCGAGTATCCATAGCGCGATCGCTAGGCTGCCAGGATCGCGCGCTCCCGATTCCTGTCAATTCGCAGGAGTCGACTGATTTTCTCGCAGTACCTAATCTCAATCCTTCTTTTCTCATGAACCTCCAACTCTAGCTCACCTACTCCTTAGGTCTCACTGCGAGTGACTTGAGCACAATTGCTTAGCTGCTGGCTGCTAGCATCGCGCGCTCTCAAGTCATATCAATTCGCAGGAACGATCCTCTCGCAATAAGCTCAGTCCAAATACGTATTTTCAACATCGGACGCAAGTGGTTGAACCTCACTAGGTAAGCACACAGACAGGACCACTATTCGGATCTGGTGTGCGGCACACAGCGAATCAGTTTGGTCCACCCCGATCCCATTTAACTCGCAGAACGGGGTTCGACTCCCCGGATCCGGATATCGTAGTGATCATGAGGCATCGGCCCATCTTTTTTTCTGAACCTCATTGAAGTCCGAATCGCCAGGCACGCTAACTGAACCCACAGCTGCGACTCATACTCGGACGAGTCGTGTTGGCCCTGTCTTTCTTCCCGAATTCAACTCGCAGATCGGCTCCCCGCGTCCAATCACGTTCGGGCCACTTTCTCGCTCCTTCCTTGGAAAACCTACCAACTCCGGAGGGAGGCGTCAGATATGTATCAAACTTGAACCAACCTCTCCGACTCAGCGGCCCAGCAAGGCGCTTCCTCGGTAAAGACTCCTTTAAACACAATCAAACTTAAACCAACCTCCCGATTCAGCGGGTAAGCCCAGCACAAAATTACCCTCGCTCGTCAACGGGCAGCACTTTGCGCAGGTACTCGGACGTGGTGAACGATGCACAGCGCCTTCTTCACAACAAAATCCATGATCCGGGTTTCGACGCCCCGCGTCCGAATAGGGGACTTGAAAGGTGATTTTTGTGCCGTATCCGTGCATCCTCGGGCTAGTGTGTACTCTCAACGCTCGTGCCTCTGCCGCAAATATCCACCTCACTAACTCATTCCAGGAATATCACCACTACCAGGATGTGTGGACGGAACCAGCTGGTCGTGAATCTGCCGTGAATTAGCGGTGAAAGCCTAGGAATCGTTCACTTTGAAGAACGGTTGCGTTGAAATTTGAACATGGTTGCGCTTGTCGGCTCGTGCTCGTGCTCGAGTGGGCTTTGATAAGTAGAGTGATGTTGAAGGGTGTGCTGAACGAGTCAAAGAACCTGCCTCTGTAGCTTTCCGAGGGCCAAAATTGATTGTGAGCACTGAGATGTAATCATTTGAACTAACACCGAGATTGGATTGACCATAGGTTCCACAATCGAGTCATTGAAGCAGCGGCGTAAATTGGACGGCGTTGAGCCAATGATAACGCGGTAAGTGCCGGTTTCAAACTGTCGAGAGGCTTGGAATCGAAGTAGGTAAGAGCAGACTATGTAAGCGCAGAAACAAAATTAGCACGCCTTTAACCACAATATCATGCCACGCATGCATACCTGCGGCAAGCCAACAAGTAGCTATTCAAGCGTGGCCGGGGAGACTTGCGAAACTGGGCAACAAACCTTCTTAGTAGATCTGACGGACCCAAAATTAATCAAGCGAAATTCAACTTCAACGGAATATATGGGCTGGACGTACCCTCGTCGCCGACCCACTGCCCGATTCCACCCAACCCACACCCGCACTCACGAACACCGCCTCCCATCCAAGCCGGTCGCGACTGACGGTTGGGTCAAGTTCCCGCGTAGGAGTTACTCAATGCGCCTAGTTTCGCCTTCGTTCGGTTAAAATTGGAATTTGTATGCGGCAGGTAGCACTGACTGAGGGAGACCTTCCTGGGCAGTGGGTAGTTTTTTAACCCGGCGAAACGACGAGCATTCTGCATGCACGCTCTGGGCAAAAGAAATCAGGGCGCTGAATGATGTCTCGAAGTGGAGTCGAACCACAGCCCCGCCATTCCGCAGGATCCGGCAGCGAACTAAACCGGATCGGAGACGGGACGCCCCGTAAGGGTTTTAGTTTGAAGGAGGATTGGTGGCCGAGAGCAGCCAAGAAAAGATCGTGCGCACCAAGAGGATTTACAATCTGATCTGGGTGCCTACCGGAGAATGCAGTGAACGAAACCAAGATTGCAGACGCGACGCCCTGCAAGGGTTTGAGAAAAAGGCACGTAGCCAGGGGGTTTACCGGCGCGAATGGCCCGCCGAGAACGATACCGTGAAGACCTGCAGGCCGTCATCAAGAACGAAGGAAATGAATTCGAAGACGCGCAGATACGTATGTCTCGAGAATGGCGCGATCGGAGACGGAGACGGTGGACGGGGCGTCATCGGGGAAGGGACTTGGGCGTAGAAGCATACCGCCATTATACCGCCGCGAACGGGTTGTTGACCCTCTTCCTCGGCACCACCATCAGCCACGACGCGCGAGTCGAATACATAAATCCCTAGGTCACCAGGCGTCGAGAAGGCGGAGGAGGCAAACGGAGCCTGCAGCCCTCGTGCCCGGAGAGAGAGCAACAGCAAAAAGAGACGGACGAGGAAACAGATCAGCGCCCGAAATCGACAGAGGAGAGAAGCGTGCGCGCCGCACGGGGGGAGAACAGGCTACTGCGGGTGACAGAAGCAACGAAAAAGCATGCTCGCAGAGGCAGTGCAGGGCGGAAAGAAGAAGGGCCGGCAAGCGAAGGAAGTGGGTCGGCGACTAGCGTCCGTAGACGAGCCTCCCAAGTCGCAGCATGCGTCGAGAAAAACGAGACAAAACGGAATGATAGAAAATGATGGAAAGAAAGTGAGTTTGAGGAAAGGAGCGTGCCGTCGTGGACTATTCAGCACCTTCCCGACCAAAACCAGCTGCACACACTCCTCCCACATCCACCAAACTTCGTGAATCGTCGCAATTTTGGGCACCGGCGCTCCACAGGGAAATTTATGGAAACCCAGAGCACCACGCTTTGAAACAAGTGATGTCGCCTGCTGCCGCGTGATGGCCGTGTAATGCTCGATGAGGAATTTACATTTGAGACCCTCGGGGGCAGTATTATGGCTCAAAGAGGGACCCGACTCAAGTCACCTATCAGATTACAATGGTAGGAATTACATCCCCTGAGATCCACCCAACCTTCCGGATGCGCACTCTCCGTCTACTTTCCAGGTTAATGAAGGTAATGGGGCGCTTAGGCCTCTAGTCTTGAGTACCTGTGATTCCAAAGTACACCTAGATTTACGCAGGACATCGCGCGAGGGAAGGATTGCCATCCACGGTGCGATTCAACATCGCCGAGATGCCCGAGCACCCCGCTGACACCCGAAACCACGCACAGAATATGAGATTCTGCTCTTTGGCGGGGCTCTGATGGCCTCTTTGACCACGATACATACACGGGGAGTTCTTCGGCGCCTATAGACGTGAATATAAGTGGAATGACGACATTTCAATGAAGTCTTCCATTCTGTTGTGAAAGCCCGGATTCTAGGTGCCTTGTAGGTGTTGGGGGCATCGGAAAGTACCGTTGGAGGGATCCTACTCAGTCACATCCTCAGAGGTCATTTTATACCTTCCCAGGATGGCGTATAGCGCAAGCATACCAAACCAGATAAAATAATCTCAACTCGCGTGTGGCCAAGGCGAATCGGATGGAATTTGTGGCGATTGACCAGAAACACGCTATTTTGATGTCCCGAGAAACCTCTGCGTCACCTGGGGCTCATTAGAACCCACAAGAGCTCAGCCAAACAATGCCGTAGGGTGGCCGAGACCACCCCCACCCATCTCAACCATTGAACCTTAGATAATCCCGTCTTCGTGCCTCACGAGCTGCTAGTCGTCGCAAACTAGACTGTTGCCCTATAACCTGAGTACATATTTAGTGTCTCTTGAGCTCCTCCACCTCCTGGGGGACGCCACCGCGGTCCGCGGCATCGCGCGGCCATCACATCAAAAACGATCGCGTCACTTGTTTCAAAGCGTGGTGCTCCCGCTTTCCATAGAAATTCACGGCCTTGGGAGCAAAAAAGGCACAGGGTAGCAGCTAGGAGCGTCCAGCGTGGAAGGAGGAAAGCGAGGGATGCGGTGTGTATTGGGGGGAAGGGAAGAGAAAGCCAGACGTTTGACGCAAAGGGCGGGCGAGTGGCAGTGCCCATCAGCTCGGGTCAACACGGCGCGGCTTGCCACACCTTATCTCCGACTCTCACCTCTCGGTTCTGCGATTCTCCCACTGCGTACGCCGATACACAATCCGGCGCAGCTTGTCTTCGAGCCTCTCAATCTGGGCTTGCTGAGTGGTGACTCTAGGCCGCAAATATAGCTTGGCTTGTAGCCTCGTCTTGACAAAACCTGCGAAATCCAGTCGCCAAAAACCTGCTCAGCACCAAGCCCCAAACTCTAGCAGCCAACCCTTTCCACCTTCCTTTCCGTTCGACTTGAAAGTCACATTCCTTGACACCGGTCCTTCTTCAGGCTTCTCTTCCGCTCAATTCAATGCCCGTACATCGGTCGCGCTAATCTTGTGTCAATCCAACTCCTCGAAGCTGTGGATCCGCGGGGACTCCTACCCAATTCACACTACCTTTGAACCCAAAACAAATTGCAATCGCAAGACCGATCCTGTTTCAACGTGCCCCAACCACAACCCCGCAACCAGTAACCTCAATCCACTTCCTTATATCTTTCAACATCGGACAGAGATGAACCTCACGAGGCGAGCGCACGCCTGGTAACGATGAGTCGGGGTTCAACTCCCCGCGCCCGGATAGGAAACCCGCAGCGCCTTTTTTCTTGTCTCTCGCATCCATCACGAGTTGGTGTCAATAAATGAAGTTGATTGTTTCGCGAGGGGAGGAAGCGGTCGATCAGTATTGAACACGTCCGCGAGCTATGGGCGAGGCAGGGGTGGTCACAAATGGAGGAAGAAGAAGGGAAAACGTGGCTAGTGGCCCGAACGTAATTCGGATGCGGGGAGGCCGGTGAGTTGAAATCTGGACCACAAGGCGCCAAATTGGACTCGCTGTGTTCTTTACACCCACCTTCGTCCGAGAGGACAGAATCTAATCCAAGATACTGTGGGTCAAAGGAGAACACAGGGCAAAAATCAGCATCTCACACCAGTATTCGGACGCGGGGCATCGAACCCCAGCTTGCGAGTGAAGACGGCGAAGCGCTGCATGGAGATCATTCCACAGTGGCACGTCCGTTTACCAACGCTGGATGCTAGGTTGAATTTACGGCGGAGAGGAATTCAGTGCTGTTGGTGATGCGGATCATGCGGATGGTTGAAAAGAATTTGACACCGAGTCCTGACTGAGAGAACAATGCGACTTGAGCGAGTCTATAAAACAATCTAGAATTTGAGGGAGTACGTACCCACAATTTGACTTGTCGGCCAGACAGCACGCAAGGTGACCTCGACTCGCGCGGTGCCGGTCGGTTGGGTGTCGTAGAATTCGTTTCACTTTGAGCCACCTGGTGTGTACCTACCTACTGAG
This sequence comes from Mycena filopes, assembly GCA_029281495.1. Classification (NCBI taxonomy): domain Eukaryota; kingdom Fungi; phylum Basidiomycota; class Agaricomycetes; order Agaricales; family Mycenaceae; genus Mycena; species Mycena filopes. Next base: position 203,942 of record JARIHR010000090.1, on the reverse strand, counting down.
GACCGAGTCAAGCGAGTTCGATTGCGCGTCTATTACAAAACAAAACAATCTATGCTTGTCCTCGGAGGCCTGGCCGTCGTTCTGAGACAAGGCTACAACGTGAGCGCGATATGGAAGAATCGGGTCGAGTACCCACCGGGGCGGAAATATACGGGGAGACGCTCATGGCGTCTATGTTGTCGGCCAGATAGCACGCAGGACGGCCGCCAAATGGGTGTCTTGGTCGATATCATACTGCCACGGTCTCGGCGCGGCGCTGCCGTGCGGTGCGACCATAACTAGCCCGCCCTCCTTGGGCTCGATGACCTGACCACGCGGGTCTCTCCGCAGAACGGGGGAAATGATTTTAGTGATGCGGATGTGGACGAGTCTGTGACCATCCACCACCGAGGGCTCGAAACGTGCGAAACCCGAACCTGGAAACAGGAGAGTTCAGTCACGCTGCGGCGGGGGAGAAGATCATGGGGATCGTTTACATACCGGTGAAGGACCAGATATGTTTTTTAACGGGCCAGGTCGTAGCGCTGAAGACAGGCAGTCGGGCGGACCGCAGTTCCTCGGCGACGCTCGTAATCCACGGGTCCACGCTAAAATCGACGGGGAACTCCTGCCTGAGGCGGAACAGCAGGAACGCAGGCGGGACGTTGCGTCGAGTGTCAAAGATACTGCGGCAGCGCGAGATTTGCGTCGCCGTGAGGAGCTTCTCCGCCAATAGCTGCTCGACGATCGTGGTGAAGGGACGCTGGAGCAGTTTCGGCAGGATGAGTTGCCAGGGGAGTCCTGTTGGGAGCAGTAGGTCCTGGCCGGTCTCGAAAGACGACGGTAACGGCGACGCATTTTTCGTGAGGCGAAAGCGCAGCGCACCCTCGAGCGGTGCGGCGTCGGGATTCCTGTGGAAGTACAAAAACCCGGCCGATTGTGGCGGAAATGGGAGCCGCCCACCAGTGGGCTCCTGGTAAATAAGGCTCGGGCTGGTAGCACCCTTTGGCGGCACGCTCGTAAATGTTATAGCGCGCCGTCTGTGACCCGAGAGGTCGATATAGTCGCTGCAGCTGTTGCAGCTGCATAGCTGTTTGCGTATGCTAGTTTCGGATGTCGTAGTCGATCAGATCATCATCCTTGGCTTGTCCGAGACCGTCTTGTCGCGAGTGCTACGAGCCTCACCGGAGCGTCTCCATCGTGGTGATCAGAGTGGATTCGAGTGCCTTACGCGCCTGGACCGCTCCCCGCCATCCTCGCCCACCGCTGCATCCAGCGTGACCCGCCCTTTTGACCGCGTCATCCGCGAGACTACCACCCGCATTGCGGAGCCCCAGCCCTTTTTCTCCAGTTTTCTTCGATCCTTTGGCTTCCAGACCTCCCACCACCACTGTGATCCAAAAACCCCGCCCATTCCCCGACCACATGTCTTGGAACACACCTTTTCTCGGAACCTCGTCACCCGACAATTTCGACGACTTCTCCAATGCGCAGGACGCGAAGAACGAGATGAGAGGATTGACGGAGGATTGGACATGGGGATGCAGACGAACGATGTCGCACAGGGAGTCTGAGGCACTAGGTATGTGGGCAGCCACCCTCAAAGTCATGGCCGGCACGCAGCATCTCCTCCCCACTGCGCCCACTTCCCTCCCCTTATCCCATTCTCCCTACCACCCGTACCCGCACCCCTACCCTCTCGACTCGCGCCCTTCTGCTCCGCCAGGATCCCCACAACGGCTACGCGAGTCCGCCGTCACGTCGACCCGCGGAATTCTTCGCGAAGCATCCACCGCATGCAACAAAATCATGCAGCTCGCGCAGACCCTCGAGCGTCGTACCAATGCTGAACGGCGCCTCACGCGCAAGAGGCGACGTCGTCCGACTCTGCCCAGCGGCGCGCGCCCTGCAGACGCGTCCACAGCGACTGCTGTCGGCGACAACATTCCCTGCAGAGCGCCCACAGTGCGCCCGCCTCGGACATCGTCGACGCCGTCGTTCCACCTCGTCGGCCTACTCTCTGATGCACCACCCAGCATACCGACACTACCCCCCCAACCGATGCCGCTCCCGCACTCGGCCTCCCTCGCAGATAATCTCGTCGGCGTCGTCCACGAGGTCACCTCTCTACCTCCTCCCCCCACTTTGACTTACATGGACGCCTCCGTCGACCCCTTCCCTTCGCCCCTACTCGTCGAGGCCAGTGTACAGGCCACATCATCGCGGTCTTTTGCCGACGCCGCAGTCACCACCGTCCCTGCGCTCGATGACGACAATACGAGCTACGGCGTGATTTCCGACCCATTCGCCCGCTCGCTCGCTCGGCTCCTGCCCTTGAGCCTGGAGCGTGAAACCCGTTTGGCACGCGCAATCTACCTCGACGACTGGCAGCGCTGGGCTGAATGGTTTCCCTCACTCCCACCGATCCAGCGTGTATACCTCAACGCACTGGGCACAATCTTTCGTCCGTGGTTTGACCCGCGGCAGGGGTCATCAATGGCTCTCAGTCTCAATCCGGTCTACAATCTCTTCATGCACTGGTGGAGTGGATGGAACGCGATCGGATTCCCCTCCAGACCTCCTGAGCGCGACCCACGCCGCCGCTACGATTACCTTTCGGACGACGAACTGGACGGCATAGTCCCACTTTCCGGGCGAGGCTTTGTGGTGCAGCATGCAAGTGGATTTTAGAGGGAGAGGTGTTTGTTTTGCGGCCGAGGGCGGCCTTCTTTTTGGAGGGGGGAACCTGCAGCTGTTGCAGCTGCATAGCTGTTTGCGTATGCTAGTTTCGGATGTCGTAGTCGATCAGATCATCATCCTTGGCTTGTCCGAGACCGTCTTGTCGCGAGTGCTACGAGCCTCACCGGAGCGTCTCCATCGCTGGGTTGCAGTAAAAGTGGATTTAGTGTGGAAAGGCGCGGTGTTTTGAAACTACGGTGGTCAGTGTCAGGGGGATTCGTCAAGGGAGTACTAGACATGCATACTGGATCGAGCGAGCACCTAAGCAGCGCACACAGCGGGGAGCTGGAAGTAGCTTCAAGAACGACATGGTGGTTGGAGGTCAAAAAGTGGCAGATGCCGTGATGTGAGTGTCGGCATGAGGTACGTGAGAATCTTAGGCGCTAACGTTGGGCGCTAAGGGTGTACCGGAAAAATAACTTCATTTCGTGGGGAACAAAGCCAATGTGCTCCGTAACCTCTGTGAAATACACCTGGAACCCTAAACTCCTGTCAATAAGCCCCTAGGAAAATCCCGGCAATTTGAAAAAGTCAAGTTTGCGGACAGTGGGAGACGAAATTGGCCGCTCGGTTGAGACTGGAACTTGGAACTTGGATATTGAATATTGAATGCGGTGGGTCCTGGCTATCTTTGGAATGCGGCTGTACGAGTAGATAAAATAATTTTGCCGAGCATGCGCGCCCTGGCACTGTAGGCAAAATCAGTGACAACGCCATGATGTCTCGCAGCGGAGTCGAACCCAGCCCTGGCCATTTCGTCGGATCCGATGAACGAAACGCCAGCTTCACTCGGCGAAGACGGGACACAAATTTGGCACACCCCAAACCACGATATCAAGCCATGCATGCGTACCTGCTGCGAGCTGAAAACTAGATTTAAACTGAACTGGATGTAAGTAAGCTGAATTTTGAACCGAATGGACTGCACGTACTCTGGTCCCGTCGCCCCATTTCCATACACACCACACCCACACTCACGAGCGCAAGCCGGTCGCGTCAAACCGTCCACTGACAGCTGTTCCCGTATTTCGACGACGAAGAAAGAACCCACCCACTGCATGCAGTCTTGTCTTGAGGTTGGAACGTGGACGCACACGAACAAAAACCCTCCTCGACAGTTTTTCATCCCGGCTCCACGAGAAGGAGTGAGCATGCGCGCTCTGGACACTGGGGCCAAAAAAGCGACAATGTCGTCTACATGCCACGTCTCGAGGTGGAGTTGAACCACACTGCCTGCCCTGCCCATTACGCAGGATCGGGTGAACGAAACCGGAATGAAAAGGGGGCGCCCTGTGAGGGCTTTAGTTTGAATGAGCATTGGTGGCCGGATCAAGAAAAAGGTCGTACGCACTTAAACTTGGAGGGTTTACCATATCTTGCGGTGCGGGCAATTCTACCGGAGTGAGTGTTCGTTCAAGCGGGGACGACACAGAGGTCGGGGACGAAGACCTGCAGGCCGTCATCATGAGCAAGAACGAAGGAATTGAAGAGGTGCGCGGATACGTACACAACGCAGCACATTCGCCTGGGGTGCGGACGAAGACGACGAAACCACACTAACGAGTTCCAGTTTTTTCGCCGCTCGATTCAGATTGAAAGTGGAGACTCAAATGCGGCGGGTAGCACTGACCGACAACGAGTTTCCTGGGTAATTTTCGAACCCTGCTTTACGAGGCGGAGTGAGATGCGCGGGCAAAAAAAAATGATAATTTCCTTCCTTCATGTCTCGAAGTGGAGTCGAACCACAGCCCTGCCCATTATGCAGGATTCAGTGAACGAAACCGGATTGAAGACGGGACGCCCTGTGAGGGTTTAATTTGAAGGTGATGGTTGGGCGAGAGCAGGCAAGAAAAAGATCGTGCGCACCAAGAGGGTTTGAAATGTCTTCCGGGCAGGAAATGAGCGTTCCAACGAGGAAGACACAGGCATCAGCAACGAAGAAGACCTGCAGGTCGTCATCAAGAACGAAGGGATTGAAGACGCGCGCGGATATGTACTACATACCGTCGCCTGGATGTCTTAAGGATCGCGCGGTCGGAGACGACGGATGATCCTGCGGGCCATCATGAGAGAAGGGAATCAGGCGTGGATGTGGCCAGTTGTAGACCCAGTCCGCCCACATCCACCGAATTCGTTCCGAGTGATTCGTGAATCGTGGCAATTTGTTATTTCAAATAACAAATTGCCACGAATCACATAACAAATTTGTAACAAATTGCCACGAATCACTCAACTTATTTGCACTAGTTCTTGGCCTTGGGGGAGAGAAGCGCAGGGTATTCGTCCGTTCCCGTGTGATAAAGCAAGAAAGGAAGGCGGGTCTGGATTGGAGCGATGGAGAGCAAAGCAAGATGGTGGTTAGACGCCAAGGGCAAGCGAGTGGCAGTGCCCATCAGCTCGGGTCAACACGGCTCCGCCGGCTTGCCACACCTTGTCTCCGACTCCCATCTCGTTTCCACGATTCTCTCACTGTGCGTGTCACATAGCTCGATCCAGGCTGTCTTTGAGTCTCCAGGTCTGGGGTTCCTTACTGGACGCTCTGGGTGTCCTCGTCTGCCACGTCCGCGAAATCCTGGCAGTCGACCAGAAATCTGCCGATGTGCTCACTTCCAGGTTCAAGAGATCGCCGAACCATTTCCACCATGCTGTATGCCGGACCCCGGGCAAATTCCCTGGTTGCCTTGACACCCTGCTTTCTCGGGCTTCTTTTGCGCCCACTGCATTTGCAATTGGGGCCCGTACTCAGCCGAGTCGATCTTCTGTAACTCCAATTCCGCGAGACCTGCTGTACCTCCCTAACTCCTGGTGACTTGCGCTCTCCTCTCAAGTTATACATAGTACTTTTCCACTCAAACACCAAATTTTACGACCGATGCTCTCGCAATTTCACCGACGACCCGGAATGGACCTCACCAACCTATCACACAACTGAGTAGCACCAATACACAGAGTACAGATGTAGTGTGCGGAACACGCAATCAGTCTGAGTTCGACTTCGACTCCCCGCATCCGTATGTTCTCCGTCGTTGTCGAAATATTTTTGTCTCATATTCTCATGATCCTCCGAATCTGGGGCATCTAGTCGGGACGAGGTCGGTACCGTGACTCGCTACGAAGTCCAAGTTCTGCTTGCCACTCAAATCAATACACCGAACCAAAACGCGGACGTCCCTCGTGGCCCTCGTGTGAATTTGCTGCGCTTATATCTTCGCCTCCTTGCGCCCAGGTACGTCTACAAAATTCAGCCTCACCAACCGAGCACGAACAGCACCAATAAGTAACCGGATGTGGTGTATGGCACAAGTTAGCGCTCCTTTGACGTCTTGCACTCGCCTACCGGGGTTCGACTCCCCGCATCCGAATTATCGCATTGGATGCTACTTTTTTGAAACGCAACTTGCCTTGCTTGAAGTTCGAACCAGCATTCCCTTGCATGAATTCCCGATGGCTTAATCCAAGTAGGCAGTGTCGGAAATTTTTGCATGGTCAAACACACGAACTGGTGCGAAGTGTTGAACACTGCACAGATACGACTCACAACCCGGTGTACAAACCACAGCAAGTCATCGACCCTCTTGCAGATCGTGGCGTGACTCTCTCCATCTGAGTAGCGGAGAAATTCACGCCTGCTTTCTCCATTTGTGGGAAACCCTTCGGAGAGAGCCTGAATAGTGAGAATCCATAAAATGACCAAAATCCCGAGCCCTCGACTGAGGAGGTAGGCAAGCCGCTTCCTCTCCAGCGCGAAATCAACCCCTACTTACCGGGGTGTGGTGACTGATAAGCAATGCAGAGCGCGCCGTCGTCCTCAAAAACTTACAATCCGGGGTTCGACGCCCCACGCCCGGATAGATCCTTCGTGGACCTCGAAATCGAGTTTCTGCCGCCTGTAATATTCTCCGCTCCCCAACACTCTCACCGCGGAATGGCGAAACACAGCAACTACTGCGGTTATTTGACAGCGGCGAGTTCAATGTGAATTTGAACCAGCGCGGCAGAATTTACTTGGGGGAATTGCTGTAATGCGCCTGCGTTCAGTGTTGTGCTAGAGAAATTACTGACTCTAACGGAGGACGGAGTCACTGAGAGCTGTGAGTGATTATAACAAGACTACAAGGGCCAGGAGCTAGTGATCACCTGAGATAAGGCTCAGTTGAACTGAGTTCACTTGCATCCCGTTCGATTCGGGGCTGGACCATTGCGGACACGTCGGCAGACTTTTTGTGTGGACTGAATCCAACACTTGTTGCGCATGCATAAGTTGAGGTTGAAGCTGTATCGGCTTTCAGTCGCATTGTTACATTCAGAAACTAGTACTCACACCGGCGCGCGGAAATTCACGATTGCAAGGCATATTGAGTCTCGGCTGAGTGAAGTTGAGTATGACTACCACGCTCAGCGCTCAGTACTGGCACCGGAATAAACACAGCTCGACCCAACTTGAAGTTGGGTTCAGGTGCGTCCCCCTTCAATTTGGGGACTGGGCCATACGAAAGGGCGCAGCTTCTTTTTCCTTTGGAGTGAATTCAGTTCGTTTAGGTGATCTTCAAGGGCGTACCTGAGTTGATTCGGAACAAGTATATCTGTGCCGTGATCGACCTCCTCGCTCGAGCGAGACGCACGCGATGCACTGTATCGTTCGCGTGTGTTTCCATGCGGCCGAATCTCGCAAAGCCCAAACTTCAAAGCCAGCTGGAGTTACAGCTGCAAGGGGAAACAAATGCGGGGCGCGATGAATAAGATACCGCTCACACTCGCGCGGTCGGCGAGACGACGGGGAGCAATGCAACGAGGTCCCTTCACGGCGGCGAGGACCTGCATCCCCGTCGCGGCGCACCGCCCAGGGATCGCAGAGAGCGACACGGACGCGATGAAGCAGAGGATGTACGCGCCACTCGGGGTAAGAGCGGCGGGCCCCGCCGAGATGTGCGCTACGCATGATGCGTGTCTGCAGACTTCGGAGAGGGTTGGATGCGGATGAAAAGCGGAGGGCGCGCACACACCAGAGATTGCAGGAGCTGCCGTTGGAGACAGGAAGCTATCTCCCAAGAACAACGAAGCGGAGCACGCCACAGTGCGTATCGCCCTCGACCGTCGATGAGAGAGCAGGAAAGACATTCGGGCATAGATGCGGTCCCGCGGCCTGCAGAGCTGGACGGCCCGGACAATGCCGACGGCTCCCACCCAGGGGGTATGTCCTCTCGGGGCGCCGCTGCTGGGGAAAGGAAAGCAGCGAACGGAGCCGACGACGGATGAAGTCTCGCCCCAGGTCAGCAGCGCGGCAGACCGCGTATGCTGCCGTATGGCGCGGGTAACAGACCAAGGAGGAAGGAAAGAAGGAGGACGCATGCAAGAGGTACAGCGGCAAGGAAAAAGACGGGCGGGGCAGGGGCACATGAGCACACGGCGGGGTACGAGGTACGCCAGTGGTTGACGAGGGGTTGGAGACTAGGCACGACACCGCGCGCTGCTGTGAAGGGCGAGGCAAAGTGGCAAACCGCGTAGTGCCGAATCGAGGCGAGCGAAGCCACACGCCCGGAGGAGGAGGAGCCGTCATACACTCCATCGCCGGTACGGCCGTCGAGCACACAGCCTGAAACGGAAGACAAGGAGACGATTATTTGAAAGATCGTCGGAATTGAAACAAGAACCGAGATGAGACGAAACGGAGTGTGCTGTCGGCGACTGGGTTTACGCAGCGCGCTCCTCGCCTGTGCTCATATCTCCTCCCGTATCCAGCAAAACCGAAAGGCCGTTTTCTTTTTCGCTTTCCAAATTCCAGCAGAATTCACGCCCTTGGGAGCCAGGAAGACGTAGTGCAGCGGCATGAGTATCCGGGGACGTGGAAGAACCGAACGAGCAGAGCAAGACGGGCTTGTGTTGGAGGGACAGTGGAGTTGCAGTGGAGGCGAAAGGCAAAGAGCGCCCAGGAGGCGCCACGTGGCGGTGCCCATCAGATCGGGTCAACACGGCCGGGTGCCGACGGCCTGGCTTGTCTCCCACTCTCATGTCGTTTCTGCTATTTTGTCACTGGGTATCGTTGACGACTCGACGCACCTTGTTCCCGAGGCTCTATATGGGTGCTTACCTTGACAGGCTCTCCTGCCAGCTACATGACCTCGTCCGCAAAATCTAGTCGACCAAAAATCTGCTTCAGATATCTTGCGGGAACCCCTTGATGTCTACCCCACTCGACTTTTCTTGTTCCCTCCGTTCAAGTTTCCCGGTCGCCTCCTGAATCACCTTGGCAACCCGCTGTATGATGTATTCAAATTTCACACTTCGCAAAGCCTCCTGCTTGTCGCACTGCGACGCCTCGGAACCTTGTCACACTCCACCCCAAGCATGGAAACCACACTCATCAAAGGGACGTCAAGCGCTCAATCAACGTCGGGCAAAAACGAATACTTATCACAGACCCGTGTGTGGTGTACGGCACACAGCGAGTTCAAGTATGTGTCGTGCCTTCGTGAATTCAACTCGCAAAACGGGGTTCGACTCCCCGCCTCGGAATATCAAAATTACGCAATAATCTTTTGCCCCACGCCGTATTCTGATGGTAATCCGATCTAGGGCAGAGCGCCAACCCCAGTGAGAAACCGGAGTCGCCAGGCATCGCCCGATATCGCCGAACCTCGGGCCGCCTCGCGGACTCGAGGCTCGTCGAACGCGATACCGCCCGATACCAGCCGGTGCCACACGCTGAACTAATGAGAATGAGCGATACCGCAAATTCATCGGTATCGTTGGGTATCACATAATATTCGGGGGTATCGCAACTACATCACTAGGTATTCTAGGGCATCCCCTCCCCTCCCGCGCCCCTCCCGCGCCCCAGGCACCTCCATACACCGCCGCCTTTCACCCGCACTTGCACCTCCGACTCCACCTCCCACCTCACGCTGGTGTAATAATTAGTCAATAATACTACGGCAGAAGTGGCAATGAAATACGTACCATACCATCTCATGGACCATGCGCCGCCTACAAAAGTGGAGAAAGATGTTCAGTAAGTCACGTCGTATCGTTGTGAAATGAGGCCGACACACCTGCGCCTTGGCGGCCCTCGCGGCCTCCTTCAGAGCCTTCTTCGCCTCCTTCGCGTCTTTCACCTCGGTAGCCTTGACCTTCCACGCCGCCTTGGCCGCAGTCGACAAATCATCGTAGTGTGCTTCGAATTGAGCTTTGTCGGCATTGGGATGCTTCTGCTTGTAGTCGTATGCGGCCTGTCCTCTGAGATTGGGTTAGTATACGGTATCGTGGGAGGGAATGGACGTACTTTGCGCTCGTGGAGCCCATTGTGGGTTTCCACGGCTTCGGCGGTTTGGTTTGGTCGGCGGGTTGCGAGGCAGGAAGGGGTGTCGGAACGTTGAGTGGTACTGCCGCCGGGTTTGATTGCGTCTCTGGGGTGGCGACTGGGGCAGTAGATGTCGGCGCGAGAGGTTGAGGGAACGAGTTTGAGTTGATATTCGTGACGGGCAACGGGGTGGTGGAGATCAACGGTGCCGGCGAGAGAGGGGGGGGGGCGAAGGCGCGGCATTGACAGTCGGAGAGGAAGGGGTTGTAGTGGCCAAAGAGGTAGTGTTGCCGATGTCCGGTTCGGTCCGGTTTTTAGCCAAAGAACTCGAACCTCGAACCTGACCACCCCCGAACCCCGGTTCGGTTCGGTATGGGTCCAGTTCAGGTTCAGACCGGGTTCGGACCTCGATCGAACCTGTAATTTCTCTCAGACACCGTGGTGGTTTTGGGCAGGTCAGGATTACCCTGTGAGGACATGCCATGTACTCAGAAGCTGCATGCACTCTTACCAACACCCTTTTCGCTGCCAAAACTCAATCCCCGGTGCTGATTGACATTGCCGAGGACGCAAAATGCGATCAGAGAGTACCACTGTGAGTTGCAACGGTGAAATCACCCACATATTACGATATATAATCATTCCGCACGGAAAGCATGAGGGTTTATAGAACTTTCCTTCCCCAAATTTGGCCAGAATCTGTCTGAATGCCCCTTAAAAACCCTCAGGTTCGAACCGGTTCGCACATGTCTGAAGAGGTTCAAGAAAAATACAGGTATCCCCGAACCTTGAACCGGACATGGGGTCCGGTTCGGGTTCGGTTCGGGTTCAGAATCGGTTCTGAACCCGACACCGGCAACACTACAAAGAGGTGGCGGGTCCGGGGAGGCTTGAATCTGGCGCCGGTGCGAGTGCGACGGCGGGGACGTGGGAGGTATCGGATGGCGCGACGGAGCTCGTGGATGACGCAACAACGGGGGCCGACGGTATGGTTGTAATGGTAGCCGGGGTTGTATTGTGCCTGTCCGTAAAGTTGTTATTAATGATAAGAAAGACGAATGAGAACGTACAGGGGGTTCTTTCGCTGCCCAAAGCAGAGGAATTTCAGCGATAGAAATTGTGTGAATGGGGTCCAATATCTTTACTACGCGCTTGCCACTGATCGTGGATGACATCTTGTTGTTAGATTTGACCCGTTTTGCCGTCGGCTGCCCGTCGTGTGCGCGAGACGCGGGACGCTTCGCGGCCGCCGCGACACCCTCCTCCATGTCACCGCGATCATCTTCAACCTCCCCCCCGTCGCTATCATCCTCCTCCACCTTTACCTTCTGTTCCTTTGCCCTATGAGTACCGCACCAGGCCATGAAAACGATCGAAGCCAATCTGTCGACCTTCCAGTGGCCATGACAAAGGCGTAAGTCGGGGAAGGCGGCCTCGAGAGTCGAGCGAAAGCGGTGTTGTATGGCGTGCCCGGCTTGCGTCCAAACATGAGGAAGGGTACCTTCGCGGTGGAAGTCAAAGAAAAGGGAGTAGCACAGTTTGCGGACTTGGTCCAGAGTTTCTTGCGGCGGCGCGTCGCCGTCTTCGTTCACGATAAAGAGTAGCGAGTTTTTGGTGGCACGATTCGCATGGGACCGACCACTGTCACGTTTGACCTGTTCTGTCCACAGTGACTTTTGCCAGTATTTGACTTCGGGATAATCGGATTCTTCGAGGATGACCAGAGGGGAGAGAATGGAAGAAGGTGCAGCCGATGACGAGCTAGCGATGTGGGAGGAGGTACTGGCCAAAAGTGCGTTGAAATTGGACCTAAGAAGCCATAAATCGTAGCAGCAAATCGATCCTGCCAAACACGTACTGGAGAATCTCATTTTGGGCTCTGAGCGTCACATTTTCGGTCCGGAGTCGTTCTATTTCTTGCAGATAATGGGCAGCCGGGGTCGAAGTCGTCGAAGCCTGACTCGATGCATGCGTGGGGTAGCGGTAGCGTTGTTGATCATACGTGTCTCGATTTTGAGTCTATACAAGATTGAGGAGGATTGAGAAGGAAGACTGAGACGGTGGAGGATGAGTACTGCTTACATAGAAGAGAGGGGAGCTCGTCATATGGGTTTCAGAGCTTGGAGACAAGGAGGGACGGGGGTCAAAGGAAGTCGCGTATTGAGTGTCGAAATAGCTTGACGGAAGCCGGAGATTGGTAGGGGGTCTGTGGGAGTTGAAGCTGCTTTGGTCAGACACAGAGCTTGACGAGCTCCCGCGCGAGTGGGAGTTGTTGGCCATGGTGGTCGGGAGAGAGGACGAGGCGAGGCAAACACATACAAATTTCCCGCCCATCCGCCGTCGGTTCACTGCACTTTCAATCTCTCGCGCGGAAAAATTGTGAATAACACTAGGGAGATGGTCTGAATTCTACTCTTATACACCCAGCTCTCTGTCACTTTTTTATCTACCGCTGGTCCGAGTCTATGCACAACGAACTCTCGACAACATAGAGTATGTATACGTATGCATCTCATACTCCGCCTTCCTCGTCCATGGGTTCAGGTGCACCTGTCCACAACGCTAACTTGAGGCCCGGTTTCTCCATGAGGAACCAACGGTCCACCTCGGACCCGTCTGCACAGTAGTGGTGGTACTGGTTGTCGGGCGCCATCATAACACAGGAGGCGATAGAGGTGATATCCACCGCCCGAACGTCGGAATCTCGGGAATGGCGGGTAGACCAATAAGTCTTGCAAGAGATCTCGAGGAGGTGGGGATCCGGGGGTCCAAAAAACGACGCGACAGCGAGGTACCTTTCTTCTTCCTCGACGTTCAAGATAAAAAAGAACAAGACCTCTGCAAATTCACAATCTTCATCTGCGTCCGCTTGAATCTATCATTTGTGAGCAGTATGTACGCTAGGGGCGGAGTCGGAATGAACTCACTTTTACGTGTCTTGCAGCTCGAGATACCTCCATGCCTTCTTCTTTCCACAACGCCCGAACAATCTGCCCATTGGGCAATTTAGCCCGGGCCCATCTCACAACAGACGGTCGCCACTCTTGCGCCACCTCCTCACCAAACTCCTCCTCAAGGTAGTCGCGTACGGCTTCCTCCTCGCAAGGTCGCATCGAGCGACTCCAAGAGTCTTGGGCTCTGAGCAGCACATATCCATCCCCAATGTCAATAGCGCCTCGCGGCAGTTTCGTGGCGTCCGGCTCCAGATCAGGCATGATTATCTTCAAAGAATTGACCTGGGCACGGAGTATTGTACGCTGAGAAAGATTAGCATACGGATTTGAATGTTGACGAATTTCTTCGCCCAGATTCCCGATGGTACGTTCGAGACCCCATTGCGAATAAATATTGCCCGGTCCTTTGCGCGTCGTTTCGGGGGGCATGTGGGAGATCCGGGTGTGGCCGCGACAATGGGGCGAACGAAATGGATGCGGTCGGCACGGCGTTGAACGTACAACAGCTCGAACTCGTCTGACCACTGTGATAGAAGTTTGTGTGATTCGGCGAGCTCGGCGGGTAAGATTTCTTCTTGGAGGAGGATTCGGATGCCGCGCACTGATTTGCAATAGCTAAGCCAGTATTTCTGCGGGAGGATGCCATACAAGAGGGCGGGACCGAGGCCGAAGAAATAAAGAAGGAACTCCCAGGCTTTAGTCTCTCGTAGACAGACTCTACAACAAAAATCTCGTACCTCGAAGGTTGTAGTCTGTTAGTTACCGCGGGGGTCCGATCGCAGTTGCCGCTTATTACCTAATTGCGGACTTTGAATTCCACACGTGCGCCATCACTGCGTGCCCACGCCTTCCTTCTCGACGCGTCCTTCTTCTCCCTTCACCTCGTTGACCCCATGACACGCACCATTCGCTGGCAAAGCCCCATCGGACGCTCCACCCTCAACGGAATCGTCAAGAAGCTTGTGCCGCAATGGACTGCGGGCCTGCGGCCGGTACAAGAAGATCTCGTGTCCGCCATCCTCGACAACGACAACATTCTTTGCTGCACGGCAACTGGGGATGGGAAGTCCTGTGCATTTTCGATTCCCATTCTAGTTCTCAACGAGTACAACACCAACTTGGCTGAATATCCTGCTGGACTCCCGACGCGCCTGAATCCTGTCGGTCTCGTTGTAACTCCCACAAAGGGCTTAGCAGCTAACATCGTACGTTCATCTGCCTGGAATCTAACTCTGGGATTGTTCAGGGGGGCTGCAGGTGCGAGAACTAGGCCGAATGAAGTAGGGTCTTGTTTATAATTCCCAAGGAGTTAAAAACCGGTTTACAATTTCTCGTTTATAAACAGGCTGTTTATAAATCGGTTTATAAACGAGCCCCAAAAATTCATGTTTTTGCCCTCCCAAACCAGTATTTTTGCCTCCTAGTCTTCCTCGCGGCTCTGGGCTCCTCCCACCTCCTCAGGTCGGTTCATAGGGGTTTAAATTCAATCTCCGTCAATCGGTTCATCTATGTCATCAACCGGGGACCAAAAATGGTAACAGAATATTGGCCCATCGTGAAGTTGGGTTGGTGAGCAGTATGATTGCACTGGAAAGTCATTCCTCAGATATCCTTGGTCTAGGAAGGGGTGGTAGACAAGGGTGAGGTTGGAATTTTGGTGCATCAATGCTGCTTGTGATGGCATCAAAGGATTTAAAAACCGACCATTTTGGCTCAGCCCATTGAAAACCGGTTTATAAACAGCTGTTTCCAAACGTGTTTACAAACCGGACTAATAAACAAGACCCTAGAATGAAGATTGCGGCGTTTGCATATTCTCGAGAATCACTAGCCGAGGCTCGGCGCGGCGGAACGAACCTGGCGGACGAGATCAAGAACTGCGAGAAGTGGCAAGTCGTCTGTGTGGATCCGGAGCACCTGAAGACAAAGGAGTGGCGGATAATCTCGGAGGCCGCCGTCTTTCGCAGCCGCCTTCTTTACGCCGCCGCCGACGAAGTTCACCTCATCAACGAGTGGGGGGGCGACTTCCGCCTCGATTTCCGTGGCATAGGCCCGTACTTCCGTGGGCGACTGCCGACTACCATCTCTGTCGTTGGTCTGTCTGCGACACTTGCGCCGGGGAAGGACACAACCGCCGTTTGCCGGAGCCTCGGGTTTTTTGATGGTCAATTCCAACTGCTTCGTCGGACCAACGAACGGCCGAACATCCACTTCGTAATGCAAACACTAACCCATGGACTGGCTGGCTACGAATTCCCCGACCTCCTCCCTTTCCTACGCAGCGGACGAAAGGTCATCATCCACTTCCATTCGCCTTTGTAGCCGCTGTTGATTTTGAGCGCAGGGTTTCGTGGCGGACGATCAAAGGAGCCCGGCAGATATCGAGTACAATCTGCGACCGCTTGACCATGCCGCTTCCACGTCTCGCCGGTGAGAACCGCCCAATCCCAATCGTTTTTGGAATCTGATTTCTCGCAGTCAAATGTTCCCCGCCAAAGCGGTATGACGAGGTCGGTTAGATTGAGAGCGGGGGCGTGCATGTAATCGAGCCCGAAACAATCGGGGACTCCGAGCATATGCTCGAGCGGGAGGCCGCTGAAGATGGTTGGTTTGCAGAGGCCGGTTTCTAAACGTCGAGCTTCAAACTGCGCAGGGTTCGCTGCCGCGCCGACATGGAGGATATTGTCTGCGTAGCGTTTGGCCGCTTCTTCGCTCGTGAAGTCATCGAGGAGAGGGCCGAGATGGACGTCGGGGTGGTCGCAACCAACGACGGTGTATTGGTCTGGTTTGAAGCGTACCGGATAGTAGTGAGACCCGCCGGCCTTCGTTAATTCATTGCGGTGAGTTAAAAAGCTACAGAGCATCGTTCGGAATAGGACAGACCTTATGACGTCCTTTCATAGGGCAATAGAGACGGCAAGCATGCTTTCCGTGGTGGCCGACACAACCGTTCAGCGCCGCCATCCCGGGACTGTCCGCCGTCGCCAGCGCGAAGAACGGGTGGGTGATCGAGACCTTCTTCTCCAACGCATCCCATACCTTCAGCCCTTCATGCTGAATCGCCGCGAGATGATGGAGACCGGGGTACAAGAAGCTATCGAGATGCTTCGGTTTGCCCGGGATGGTGACGCCGGGGTAAATACCAGTCTTCTTATAGCGGGTCATCGGCGGCTTGTCGAAGATTACCCAGGCACCAATCCAGCAATCTGATGTTTTGTTTCGGTAGAGTTGCGCACCGTCGACGGATAGCATGAGGATATTATCGCCCGGCTTGATATTGTCGGTGTCGACAGCATGGATGTAGTCATTGCCGTCGAAGAAATCGGTGTAGGGCAAGGTTTTGATGCCCTCGTTCGCATCCAAGTCCGCAAGAACCGCGTCCGTCAGACGCTGCCAATAGCGCAGCTCCGTCGCACCTTGTACCGAGCGCCGTAGGGCCTGGAGCAACGGACCGATGAGGATTGTGTTGAACTGCAAACGAGGAACCTGGGCACCCTCGTACTTCGGGTCGTATCGAGGGGTACCGCAGTAGGGACAAGAGACGAGTGGAGCAAAGGGGCCGGTGTATGCAGCGCAAGATTGCGGGCACATATCTCGTGTGACATGGACGACACCACTGAGTCTGCTAACAAGTTTCTTGACGGCGTAATATGAGAGTATGGTGTCCTCGGGATGGTGGCGCAGGATGGCATCGCGAACAGAATGGTATGTTTGTTCGGACGCGTTGGTGATGGAAAGGAAAAGATCAATGGACAGGCGCTCATCTGGACTGATTTCGGGAGGGGATTGTGGTGGGTTTCGGATCTGTTCAATGATATCCCGGTCAAGGTATTCCGCGGGGTCGTCGAGACGAGCATGGCGAAGTGCTTCAATAAACTTGTTCGTGATTTTGAAATCGTCCACGCGAACGTCGACATTAGGCGGAAGAACTGGGTTATCTGTGGGCGAGGGAGGCCTCGGCATGTCAATATCGGCGTCTGGACCCGCAGTCGGGTCAGGTGGAAGAGGTGGCCCAGTTTGCGCGCCCTGGGAGTTGGTTGAAGCTGTTAGTAGGATTCTGAAAAACTCAAGGAGCTAAGCTGATTTACATGATTTACGACGTTGTTATCTTGGTTCTGCCCAGGTTCCTGTTGGTTCACTTGGGCCTGAGAGGGCCGTCTTGGAGTCAGAACTTAATTTTGTTAAAAACAGAGGGAATGCCTACGGCGACAAGGGGAACTTCCTGTGGTTGTTCTGGATAGTTTTGGGGTGGGGGCTACGTATATATTGGTGCCAAAGGTATTGAGATCTCGAGGATATTTGAAATCACCATGTCTACATCCGAATCCTCGTCGAGCAGATCCGCATTCTTCTGAGTTAGGGCAACATTTGCCGCAGACCGAGACCGAGACCCAGATGCCCCAGATGTCCCATTATTCTCATCAGATCTGCGGACGGGACGGCGAGAGCTCGATGCAGTCGGATGCAGGACGACGCGAGGCTTTTGTGTACCGGCTGCAGGATTGGTGTTATGTCTGTAGTACGTCGCACTAGGTACCCAGGCGCCTTTGGTTCCGCAAATTTTGCCGCAATAGCAGTGTAGTTGGCCGCTAGCGTTTTTCTCTGGCAGAGGCATGGGCTAAGTCTAGATTTCGGAGCGATCACGCGCTGTACAATGACGTAGCTATAGTGATACTCTTCCTCGAGGCCTCCCGATACCGCCCGATACCGCCGAGGCCCTACAATACTGGGCGATGCCTTGCGACTCCGGTTTCTCACTGGGCGCCAACCCCTGGCTCGCTCGCATTCCAAGTCACGGCAGCCACTCAAACAAGCTGCACGCCCGATCGTCTGGCAACAATCTCAATCTACTCATATCTTTCAACGTCGCCGACAAATCAACCTCGCTGGGCGACCTCACTAATAGCTCCACTAATCTTGGATGTGGTGCACGGAACACAGCGAGTCACAGTATTGGCCATCCCTGCACTTGAACTCGCAAACCGGGGTTCGACTCCCCGCATCCGGATATGGTAGGGGAGAAGTGAATTTTTAGACCATATATGGCCCATACCCGGGGCGCCCCTCATGTCGATGTCCTCGACCTCTTGCGCACCGGTACTAACAAAATTCAACCTCACCAGCCAGCACACGAACAGCACTAATTTGAAGTAACCGGATGTGGTGTACGGCTACACAGCGAGTCACATTGACGCTGATCATTCTTAGCAATATGACTCGCCGATCGGGGTTCGACTCCCCGCATCCGAATACCGTAGGCGCCTAGGCCAGCTCAGGCGTTTTTTTTTCTACTTCCTCCCGCTTGCCTAAACACAGCCCACAACGCGCCAGCGGACGTCGCTGTCATTTTGCGTATACTCTATTTCAACTCCTAAGCCTCCCAGCTCAGCGCGAACTCTGCCTCACTCATCAAGCCAACATTTTGCGGCTTGCCAGTGAGCTTGGTTGGTACTCGGATGTGGTGAACGCCGCGCACCGTCTTCACAAAATAACTCGCAATCCGGGGCAAGTTAAAAACACAATTAGTTGCTTGCTTGCCTCAAACTCGCTCGAGGGGGCTCCCGCAAAAGCTCAACATGGTTCTACGTTCGGGCGCATCAATGTCAACCCCCGCAACTGGGCAGATTTGGGGCAGATATATGCAGAAACATTCGCGTTACTCTCCTCTTGCCCTCCGACTCTTCTCTCCAGCACATAAATCCCGCTGCCTCATGGCGACAAGTTACAACTCGAAGCTCCTCAAGTTCCGTCCGACAACTTCTCGCGGGCCATACAACTTCTCGCGAGCCATACTCACCATGCATAAGAGTCCGCACTGACATGGCTGGCTGGCAGAGACCTGATTCGACTCGTGTTGAGGTTGAGTTTAGTTCAGTTCAGGTGCATCCGAAAATGATGTAACCCGTTCGATCCGGGGCTGGGCTATGAAGGTCACGTTGCGCATTTTTACCTCGATCTTTCCACTTAATCTCCCAGTTGTGAAGTTAATGCCTTCCTGCCAACTCAACCGACGCGAGGAAATATCTGCCGACCGTCACGGAACTCGGTGTCCGCGGCGGCATCCCACCATCCCACGGCGGATCAAGGGCGGCAAGCCACAGTGTTCGTTTGGAAGCCCGGACATCGGCGAGCAGGTGGCACGCCCTTACCACCTCGTCTGCCGGAAGACATAGTAAAAAGCACACTAGGGGTGCGAACTTGAATATGAATGAATGCAAGTCGCGTGTTGAACTTCAATCCACCGGCTTCTCACAAACTCCAGGGCACGTCAGTTCTGACATCGACTCTAGCGAGTACGGCGGTCGCGTTTACCTCTCTGGACCCAAGTACGAGGTTACCATTCAGTGAATAAATCACCCGGTTCGATTCGGGACGTCGGCTAACTATTCCGTTCTCCAGTGTTTTTTTTTTAAACGCTCGGACGGGTTTACTCCCGCGCTCACGGCCGTATCGAATGGCTTGAAAGAGGACCCAGGTGAAGATTCGGAGGCATTGTGAAATCAAGCCTCCTTGATATCGCGGATGGTAGAACCAAGGACTCGAACCTTGAAAGGACACGACCAGTACCCAGGAAACGCACACCGTTAGCTCCAATCTAGACTGTCTTTGCCCAAGGCCCGCTTTGCACCAAGTTGAATCGCTTGATTACTGTGCAGTGGTGCCGGGGCACAGTGAAAGTGCCGCTGTGCCGTTTCAACTGCTGCAAATTGCCGCTGTCAAATTTTGATCTGCCGCTGCAGAGTGCCGCAGCAGGTCACACTGCCGCTGTGTCACACCACAGTCTGCCGCAACCCGATTTTACTGTGCACCAACATCTTTACCCACTCCAGGACGATACCAGACTGCCTAGGAGTACATATGCTTCCAACTCCGTGCAGTGTTCCGTTCAACAATGATGAAAGTTCAACCGTGCGAACTTTGCAATTGGTGGGTGAACAAATGAAGAATCCGAGAATCGAACAGTTCTTTCGAGTTTCTAAAGAGCTCATCGGGCTTGTATGGGTCGGCCCTTGAGACCACTCGACATTGGAGGCAGTCGTACCCATTTCAGGGCACCCTCGCACCACACAGAATCAGAATATCTTTCTTCAAAAGTCCGTGACAGCCGAACACGAGGAAAACAACGGAGGGGCTTCCTGATACTATCCAAGAAGGCATATGTGGCCTTCCTTAGTCCATTCATCTACCAGGAAGTAAGAATCCCCCCCTCATGAAGCAAGATTCCTCGAGTACGATGTCTTTAGTCTTTCGGGTTGAAAAATTAGGTTGTGCATAACTTGATCAAAAGTCAAAATGGGGTGATGCTGCTTCTAGGGGATGTCGGGGACAGTGTACTGATTGATTTCCCGCGACTATCTCAAAACCGTCTCTGAAAAAAGTGCCGCAGCGGCAGTGGGTACTTTGCCGCAAGGTGGCTGTGTTGCCGCAGGCAGGCTGCCGCAGATGTCCTGTGCTCTGCTAGTCAAATCCTTCGAGCAAGCGGTAAATATTCGTTAGGATGCAAGTTGATTCGGTGAGTCACGTAGCAATGCAAGGAAATTCGTCGAGTGCCATGCTGCCGGTTTGGCGGTGTTTTTTTGTGTTGAAAAACTAGTTCATGTATAACTTGAGCAAGAGTTGAAATGAAAGTATTCCCCTCGTACTGGAAGTCAGGGGCAACATATGGAGGCATTCTGACCAATCATCTCAAAACCCTCACGGAGAAAAGTGCCGCAGCGGCAGTCGGTACTTTGCCGCAGAGTGGCTGTGTTGCCGCTATGGGTTGCCGCTGACTGGCGCAGCGCCGCGGGAAGCTTCTACTTGACGATGAGGAGGCCAGGACAGTAGGTACACACTCTGATGGCACGCTGTCCTCGGGGTGAACCCGGTTCGATTCTACCGACGTTGGGGCAGGCGAGGTGAGAACTGGGCTTGAACTGAACTTGAGGTTGAGAATTCATGTTGAACCGCGGGCGGCAGGATTGAACAGTGGAGGACGCAACGTCGACGACGAGGGCGAGATAAATTTGCGATTTGAATCTTGAAGGGTCGAGAGATTAAACGGCCCGACGGACCTGGCACCGACGACGAGGACAAGACAGGGACAAGATGAATTTGGGTGAAGTTGAAATCCAAATATTGAACCTTCAAGATTGAATGTTCGTAGCCGGCATCGACGACGATGACGGGAAGGACAAGATGTACCGCAGGAAAGGACCGCAAGACAACTTGCAAGTGCTGCTCGACTGCCGCTTGAGGTGCGGCAGTTTGGTCACAGTGCCGCATGTCACGGACCAATTTGCCGCAGGCAATTGCAAAAGTGCCGCATGCAGAAAGCACGACTGCCGCTGCATGCAGCACGATTGCCGCTGCAAAGTGCCAAAAGTGCCGCTCGCAAGTGCCGCAGATTGCCGCTGCAGCATATTTGCCGCTGTTTGGTTGCCGCAGAGTGCCGCTGCAAGTTAACTTAAGTCGTCCTGAACGACGTCAACGAGGTTCAATTAGCGTTGGGTTGAGTTCTAAACCTTCCATAGACAGTACAGGTATATGTATGTGCCTACCCAAGATTCGAGGCTAGGCGGGCACGTTGAACACAAGTTCAGCATGTGCCGCAAGTTGAACTGCCGCTGCATTGCCGCTGCATGCGGCAACGGTACTGCTGCGGCAAAATCCCTTTGCCCAGTGGTGCCCCGCCATGCCTCTTTTTTTTGACCTTCTTCCTCGAAGATTCTGCCAGTGGGGTCGGTGTCAAATCTTTTTTCAACGGTCAACCTCCCGCAGAGCGACTGGTACTCCGACTCAGGGGCCAGTCGCTTCCTCCCCGCCCGAACCAACTTCACTCACCAACCCGATACTCTGGGGCTTGTACTCGAACGCGCTGGACGGTGCACAGTGCACAGTGCGCCAGCTTCACAAATGAGTGAATTGAAACTCCCAATCCAGGGTTCGCCGCCCCACGTCCGGACGTTGCCATTCTTTCATCAATCTTTTTTCCGACCGTCGAATTCCACTTCAAGGCGTATCTGGAGTGCCTTGTGGGTCACCGGAGAACTCGGAGGTGTGAGTGAACCAGCACCATTTAAAGGACTCTAGTAGATACCTCGACCCAAATTGAGTTTAGGTGCATCCCCGTTCGATCCGGGACTGGACCGTGTTGAGAAATTGTGACGCCTTGTTTTTGTGCGCGGAATCCAAGAGCTTTTGGGCCTGCAGGAGTCGAATTGAGTCCAGAGCAATCTTTGTGCAGGTGCTGCGTCGCATCGGCATTCCCACGGTTGGTCTTTGAAGTAGAATCGGAACCACGGCGCGAGGCAGTTGAAGGCCGATTCACAATTGCAGGTACCGAGGATGACCACCACAATCCCAAGGACCAGTGGTTAATGATTGCCTGTAATAGTGAACGCGGCGACTCGACTCATGTTGAGTTCAGTTCAGCCTTCAAGGGCATCCCCGGCGTTCGATTCGGGGCCGGGCCATGTGTGTCTTGCGCTAAATGTTTTTGCCTGCGGAGTGAATGGAGTTCGTATAGGTGAGTACAGGATAGGGCGTCCCTAGTTGAGTGGATTCGGGCAAAACTTCTGAGCCGGTGTTATGCCGGTGGTGCCGTTTCACGGCTGCATCTGCATCCCGACGGCCATCTCCAATCCCACGCCGGATCGGGCGGGCTTTCAATTTCAGTCTGCTTTAGGCTTTATGGAGCGCAACCCAACTTGATGCGTTCGAGGACTGCTAAGGCGACTGTGAAATGCGCAAGGTGTCAGCACGTTGGTACCTTACCATCGGCGAAATTGTGACTCAGCAATCAAGCTCCCGGGTTGAATGTATCGTGGATCAGCCCGGTTCGATTCGGGATTCAGCCATTAGCCTAGGCGACAGCTTCTTTTGTTTACTGCGCTCCGGACTAAGACAGGACGGAAAGAACTGACACACAACAGACGAAGAGTTGTTCATCCCGAACGCTCACTCGTTGGCATTGTCAGTTTGTAGCAAGGTGAACATCAACCCTTTGAACGAGACAGCAGGACAGCGTTGAATCTAGCTGAAATGGAAGGATCATGAAAGAGGCTGCCAGGATCGAAGCAGCGCGTACGGTTATGGGTACCCTTGCTGCGAGTTGAAACGCTCTATTATAACTACTGGCTGGGATTCCCGTTCGATTCGGGATCGGCCCATCCATTGGCACTGGACCATTTCCCTCGAATTTTGGTCTTTTGGCGACGACGAGGCCGCTCACTTTGAACTTCTGTACTGGGACGTATAGGCGGTAGCCTCTGGCAGGATTCTCGAGGCAGCGGAAGAAGGGAGTTGAGACTCAGCCGGATCAAGCGGCAAGCTTAAGCTGATGATTTTGCGCGTGACGTCACGCGGCGCCTCTTGCTTCTTACCACCACAACCACCGCTCGAATCCTGCTCCCACCCACCAAAAGTCCCATTCCCTGTTCCCAGCGGCCTCGCGCTGTAACTTCCTAGGCTATAGGCCTCCCGAAGGCCTCCGACAGCCAAGATCCGCCTTATCCGCCTTCCTCAAGTTTCTAGCCTTCGTACGGCTTTCATCGCCGCAGGGTTCAAGCCGAAGATGAAATACATCTGTCGGATACCTATAACGATTCAAGCAGCATCCGAAGCCGCGGCTGCTCTTGGTATGTCCAATGCCCTCCCCTTAGTCACCCCACCCGCCACCCTACGCGGACTCTACTGACGCAGCTCTCTCTCCTTTGCAGTTCATGTGGGTGTTTTCTCCTTCGTCGATTCCATCTACTGTCCGTGTTCGACACAGTGGACACCGCCAGACTTGCGTAAATAACCGATTTACTGCCTTGCCGTTTTGGCCTCTCCATGTGTGCCATCCTCACCCTCTGTCCAATTGTCGCCCATCTTCCGAGTCCGGTCGAAGGCGTGGATGTTGGTATGCGAACCCTCCCCATCGGGCACCCCACGGTGCGCTGTTTGCCTCGCGTCGCCCTCGTCGTATGCATTAACTGAACAAGCGGCGCAGATTGCCAATCTGTCTTCAATATCAAGCGCTGGAAGCGAACTGGCTCGCATCTGTTGGGCTCGCCTAAGTACTCTTCCTGCTCGTTGCGGAAACACCCTGTTCGATTCAGGCCCACTGCGTCAAGTATCGGAGAGGCCACCAGTTCCTTTTTTCCAAACCTCACGTTGTCTCAGTCTCGCTGGATACTCGATTGCCGTCTCAATGTCCTCGCTGCTCTTCTTTTCAATATGCGCCTGCGGTGTTTCTGGGTCTGATCCGCGACGAATGCACTCTTGACCGTCATTTGTCGGATTTCCTGTACGAATCCCCTCGCGCGACTCCGGCCAACGAATTTTCCCGCCCTTCTGCACAGAAGACTCTCGGATTTGGCACCTAGTAGCCTTAATCCTCACTTCCTCTGGGCAAGGCCGAAGTTGGCTTCGGCGCGTGGCTGGTTTTCTTCCTTGACGGGGTCCACAGCTCAGAAAACGGTCCGACCTTCCTTGATCTATTTGAGTCGCACTTTGCCCCAGTTCTGCGCCTCAAGTTTCGTGCTGGGCGTACCGAATCTCTCTCGCGATCCACTCAAAATTTCTAGTCTCATTTTCGCCTTCGTGGACTCTCCTCCGGTCCGTCGTCCTCAGCATATATTCATCTGACTTCCTGCCACGGACGTCGACGTTGCTGCACCTGCTTAACTTGAACTTGAACAGGCCGAACAACGGACAATATGTCACCCGCGACTCATATTTACACCGCCAACTGCCTGTGAGGTCTACGCGAATTTGCCGCCCATATGTACGCAAATAATTTGACTCGATGCGGCTCACACTTGTGTCTGCAGTCAGCGATCGCAATGCATCAATGACACTCGGACAGGGGGCGCGTACGTTGTCGCTTCAACACCGCATGCACTCCCGCCGCGACTGCAAATATTCCTCCGTCCTGCGTCGCGTTCTCCACCTACGGAAGACTCCGTCTGCTGCGCACGAATACCAGGTAACGAGTAAATCCATAAACATTCAAGGGCCTCGAACGCGCCTCCATTCCGGCACACAAATGCATCAACCCCTGGCATATTGACTCTTGAAGTTGATGCGTATCCTGTCTTAGGTGAAAGTCTTCAGGGGACGAAAGGAGCGTCCCTGGTTCATAACGTATATAATAAGGTGCGCAGGAAACCCCAATCCCACACCCGCTTCCTCCCTCCCTCCCACTCATCCACTCCCCATTCCCCATCCTTCATCCAAAATGGCTAAAACCGTCCCCTGGGCCCCCAAACCCGCGCTCGCCAAGCTCCCCCTCGCGGTACGCAAAGATAGTGCGTGTTCCTGTACCATAAACTTCCGCGCGTCCTAATTATCTACGGTTCAGTCCGCGACAACTTCGATGGCAAGAAGGAGGATTTCCAGGCGCGCATCAAGGCGCTGCTCGGCGTCGACATGACCATCAACATCAACGCAGCCGAGGTCTGGGCGTACGCCGAGGAGAGCAACACCTCTGCGGGGACGTGTTTCTCCGGGTACGTTCACTCACTAGCTCGCATTTTTTGTGAATCATCGCTGACAAGACGTTTTGGCAGATACGTCGAGGGCTTCATCTCGGCGCTGCAGGACTTCATGAAGAAGTACGAGGACAACGGGAAGAGCTTCTTCAACGAGGCGGTCACCCAGTCTGAGCTTACGCTCACGGTGAGTCCTCCCTCTGTTGCGGCTTCCGCCCAATTCTAACGATCGACCATCCGCAGGTGAACCCGAACGGCGACAAGGGCGAGACCATCACCGCCGACGTGAAGGACGGCGTCTACCGCATCCTTTTCCGCCACGACCGTCTCGGCTACAACCAGGTGCGTATCCGTCTCCTCCTCTTCCCCTTCTCTCCCTTCCCCCCTCCTCTCCCCTCCAACCACCGCTAACACGCGCTCCCCTGCCCAGTCCTGGCAATCCGACACCATGCTCCCCGCGATCGAGTCCGCCCCGCGCGAGGGCTTCTCCCTCTCCGCCAAGAACTCGATCGAGAACGACTACGAAGGCGAGATCGACGAGGTGCTGGAGGAGATCAACAAGCTCGTCGGCGCGGAGGTGACGCTCGACCCCAACTTTGAGGAGATCTACAAGTCGCTCGCGGCGGGGTCGAAGGAGAGTGATTGGCAGGCGCGTATTGGGTCGACGTGCCTCAACTATTTCAAGGGGCTTAAGGGGCAGCTTGAGAGTCAGGGTGCGTTTTCCCTCATCCTTTCTCCTTCGATGATCGTTCGAGGTCGAGGCCGATTGCTGATGGTTTTCATGACGCAGGCTTCAAGGGCGACGATATGCTCCAGGAGGGATTGCAGGAGGTCGTCGAGACGAAGACGTTTAAGATCCGCATCGTGACCAACGCGAAGAGCACGACGGAGACCGTCATCGAGGACGGGGTGGTGTACTTGCAGTGCAACGTCGACCGCTGGGGGTATAACACGAGCTACATGGGCGAGGGGTTGATCAACTTGCTTTGAGTAAAAATCTGTTGGGTTTTAGTGGAATAATTTATCGCTTTGCTTGTTTTTCTATCATTTGCGGGAAATGCGCTTGTCCTCTTGTCCATTCTGACGGTGGCGTGTTCCCGCATACTTCAGATCAGGATCACGAACTGGTTGAACCTTGTTCCAGCCCGAGGATTCACAAGTGGTTGAACGGTTCAACTCGAACCAAGCTTGAACCAAGCTGAACCCAGACTGCGTTGCTGGCCGGAACTTTCGGTGCCAATCTTTCCGGCAGCGCGAAGCCCCCGAGGCATAGTGGGTAATATTTGTGCAATTACGGGGCTCAGGAAACGGTCGGTTGGGAATTTGCCGGAATTCGATACGTGCGCTTGGGGTCAGGGTTAGTCGGATTCAAACGCCAAATACGGCCTTACAAGCTGAGATTGCTTGAAACCGCGATCCCGCGTCGCCCAAACCCTCCCCGCGTTCCCTCTTCTGTCGGTGAAACAAATCGTTTGCCTCCGAGTGCATCCATGCGCTAAATCTCGACGTCTTCAATCGGGGGCCGGCTCCCAAGGACCTAACCAGTGACGAGATGGTGCGAATCTATCCCTCCAGCTGAACTGTGAAAACTTCAACTAACCCACTTCCTCAGACTTGGGCGTTCGATGCTGTTCGCCGTTGTTTAGGTTTGTTCACGTGGGTCCAGTTTCGCCACACTATGTCCGCTCTCATGGAGGCCCTAAGCACCCCTGGATCTGGGAGGATGAACGTTGGAGGGGGTTCGAATCCCCACCGGAGTACTGTATGTGAGCACAAGTGATGACTTTTTGACGGAACAAAGAAGCAATACCCAAGGAATGTTATCGAAGCGCCTGACCCGCGGTGGGCCCGCCAGCGAGACCGCATAAACTGCCACGCGTCGAGTTTCCAGTGAATCTCGTGACCGCGTCAAGCCGCGTGGCGTGATGTTGATCTGTATTTCAAACTCCGCACTCTTGTCTTTTTTTCATTTCCCACCCCTTCTCTCCTCCCTCCTCGACCCAAAAGCCGTTCACGCCAACTCGTCAGCCCACCCTCCAACGAAAATGCGCTTCACCCTCGCCCTGCTCGCCCTCGCCGGTGCCGTCGCTGCCGCCGCCTCCTCCGGATCCGCCGCTTCTGCCCCGACCTCGGGCTCCGCCAGCGCGCCCCCGTCGACCCCGACCTCGGGCTCGGGCTCCGCGTCCGGCAGCGCCCCCGCCCCCTCAGGCTCGTCCCTCGGCCTCACCCCCTGCGCGCTCGGCTGCATCACCGCCGCTGCTGCCAAGTCGGACTGCAAGACTTTGTGCGTCCTTCTTCCCCTCCCCCGTGTATATTAGGATGTGTTCTGATGAGAGGATGGCGGCCACAGCACGAACGCGACCTGCGTGTGCACGGACATCAACTTCCAGACGCTCGCCGCCATGTGCCTCACCAGCGAGTGCCAGGCTGCCGAGGCGCAGGCTGCGATTGGGATTCAGGGCCAGCAGTGTGGTCCTCGTGCGTGTCTTTTCTTCCTTCGCTCTTTTCATTCCCTTCCCTTCGTCGTGCTATTCGTCGTCGTGCCGCTCGGCTGCGCGTCTTCCTACGGCGCTCGCACGCCAGGCTTCGCGTCCGCGCCCCGCACCCCCCTTCCTCCTCCCCGTTCCGTCGTCGTGCCGCCGCTCGGCGGCGCCGTCTTCGTCTGCGCTCCTTCCGCGCCCACTTCCCACTGCCCTCGCAAATTCACACCCCTGCTTCCCTTCCCACCTATACGTTACCCCAGCTATACGCTAGCCCCTCCCTAATGTCACCTATCCAACAACCCTTCCCGCTTTTCAATTAATCGTGTCTCACCCATACTAACGCTCGACCCGTTGCAGTCTCCCTCTCCGCCACCGGCTCCGCCACCGTCACCGCCCCCTTCGCGCCCTCCAACACGGCTGCTGATATCAACTCGACCGGTGAGTTGTCTTCCTTTGTTCGCCGTCGTTTCCCGCAGTGTCGCGTTGTACCTCGTTCTTCGCGTTTCCCCAATCCTTGTTCGCATCTCGCTGTGGTGTCTGAGGCGCGTCGTACGAGTGTCGGGGGCGTGCTCGTCCTCGGTGGCATGCGATGCACGCCGTCGCTGTCCTCACACGCGCGCTTCCCTCGCCGCTCGTGTCACGCCCATCGACGTGGCGCGCTCGTTGCGCTCCGGCGCGCCGCGCTCCTCCCTCTTTCCGCGCCGTGGGGCGTGTCGCGTCTCATCCCCCCTTGCACAATATTCACGCGGTTTCCCCAGCCTCCGGCTCCGGCGCCCCCGCCCCCTCCGGCTCGGGCAAATCCACCACCGGCGGCGCCTCCTCCCTCCTCGCCTCGGGCTCGTTCGCGGCCCTCGTGGGCGCGGCGGTTGTGGCGCTCGTTGGGGGGGTCGTCGTCTAAATCCTTTGTTTGGGAATGCGATGTCTGATGATGGAAGTGGGGGCGAGGAGGAGAAGATACCAAGGTGGAAGGAGAAAACTTAATGTGTGGCGGAATGAAAGGGGAGAATGGAAAGAAAGTACTCTACGCTCGCTCGCGCCTTTACATGGTTCGGATGAGACGCTTTTGATACGTAGCTTTTCTTGTGAACGCGAAAGAATACCCGACGGTCTTTTCCTACTACTTGCTGTTCCCTCAGTACCTGCTCGATTGCTGTGAACTCGTCGGGTGGCTCGCTGATATCTCAGGCGCGACGACCACCACGACGGACGTCACTCACTCATGCAAGGCCAACACGATTATCTTCGGTTCTAATTTCTCGCTCCTCGCCTCGGTGCGTGTCTTCCGTGCCGTGCCGTTGTATAAAAGTTGAAAAAGTTTGATGTCCTTACAGCAGAATCGAGGCGGACGCGGGGAGGGAGTCGAACCCCGACACGACAACTGCTTCAATGTTTCGATTGCAACAATCTGACAGACATTGCAGGGGTGCGCCGTGCACGACGTCCGCGGTACAATCCTTTCTTCTGTCCTCGAGACACCGCAGATGTTTCAAAGCGATACTTGGTGAGTGCCTTCCGTGGTGCCGTCGAATAAAAATCATTCAAGTTGCACCAGGCCTTATCAAATGGACGCGGGGAGTCGAACCCCAACGACTGCTTCAATGGTCGACTTGAGGGCCCGAGGAGAGCAGTGGTGCGCCGTGCAGGACGTCCGCGGTATGCGCTCCCTGCTTAGGCTCGATCTACGACGTATTTGTTCTGGGAGGTTGACTCACCGTCGAACACGCCAGCGCAGGTACTTGAAAGTCCTCCTCAACTTGCTTCTCCTATTGTTCAGCCTATTCGGTGAGTCCGTTGAATCAAAATTCTCAACCAGCAATTTAAGCCGGAGGCGTACCTCTTGTTCATGCCAGTCAATAAAAGAATTTACTAGGACGGATCCCCAGGCGGAGGCGGGGAGTCGAACCCCAACAACTGCATAATATCCTCTGGTTGCCAAATTAAACAAGGTAGCACAACGTCCGCGCTACACGTTCCCATCTCCTAATCATACATACCGTGCACGGGTTGAACTTCAAAGCAAGCTGTATTAATATTCCGGGAGGTTCAAGTTCACTTCCCGTCGACCCAACACCGTGACGTCGACGCGCGCGAGGGGGTGGCCAGTCTGACTTTGATTATACTTCGTGAGTGCTCCCGTTCACGTTGTAGAGTATTATTTTAAAAAAATACCTCGGATACAAGGTAGGCGGAGGTGAGGTGTCGGACCCCCACAACTGCTTCAATGAAACGCAGGCCCAAGGATTCAGTGGTGCGCCGTGCACGACGTCCGCGGTACGCGTTCCCTTTCTCAACGTCGATAGACCCCTGCCCAGTGCAGACTCGAGTACTGCGGTTTAAAAATTGGTGCTAATCCGTTCAGGAGGTCTGGGACGCACGCCGGTACTGCTCTCAAGTTGTTGAAGTTCAATTTATTCAACTGGGTGACGCGCGGCGTTGAATAAAAAATTGGACTCACTTTTCGCCAATATAAGTTGGGCGGACGACCCCTCAAGCAACTGCAGTGTTTCAGTGATTAGTTCGACCGACACGATCCTGCAGGCGGCCCTCCTCGGTGTCCCGGAATTGGCGTTCAAAGAGCAGAGCAAAAGTGCAACCCGTTCGCGGTGGACGTGTGGTGTCTGGGTTTCATAATTCAGGTATACGTTACCGAGGTGGGGTTCGCTCGCCTGCCTCACGCCCAACACACTATTGGCAAGGATCGAAGTACTACAGGCCATCTAAATACCGAGGTATAGAATTCATGAACGCGCTTGTGGATGCTATGACGCACGAGGACCCCGCGCGGCGGCCACCATGGTCGAGGTTGTTCGTCAGTTTTCGCAAAGTCCACTATACCTTAGTCTCTTCTAAACAGACTCTACAACAAAAAATCTCGTACCTCGAATGTTGTAACTATACCTTGGGTCCGCCAGTTGTCTCTCGTTGCAAGGCGGGTTCCCGCGATTCCGACTCCATCGTCACAAAAATGGGCATTGTTAAATTATCTAGAACCTCTTTACTCGAGTACACGTGAGAACGCGAGGGATTCTAAGTTTCTGCCACGGACGGCCATCACACCACAGGCGGCGCCGTCGAGATGCGCCCCTCGAGTCCATACCATCGCTCATACATCCCCGCGTCGTCGTTGTAAAACTCCCAGAAATTCGCCTTCTTCCGGCGGCCAGAGCTCGTCGTCGCCTTCAACACGCGCCAATTGCCCTGCGGCTCCGAACTAAGGAGCACCCCCGTTGTACTTACGGCGCTGCAGCGCCCTGACGTCGGCGACGGCAAAATACGTCTTGGGGGACGCTGGGATGGATTCGTGGCGCAGGGTGAGGATTTCGCGCTCGGTGAGAGTGAACGCTTTCTTGGCGTCGCTCTTGAACATCACCTGCGCGAATTTGATGCGTTGAGTAAACTGAAATCTGGACATCGAAACCAAAGTGTAGAGCGTACATGTGTGCCCGCGAGATGGCGGAATGGCGCCGCGCCCTCACGCCAGGGGCCGGGGAGAGTCGCCTCCCACTCCACCCGTTTGTCTTTAAGTGCCTTGTTGATTTCGCGCTTGACCTTGGCCTCGGCCTTCTCCTCCTCATTGAGAACCTTCTTGGGGCGTTTGACGACGGGTCGTGCGTGGTGGGCGCAGCAGGTTTTGGAGCGGTAGGGCGGCATGGTAGGTAAGTTGGGATGCGTTACAATCGGCGCTGTGGGTGGGAGCAACTCTATCAGGCTCCGGCGGGAGAAGCTGAATAATGCTTGCACAGACGTACCTGGGTGTAGTGGGAGGGGTAGACCGGGGAGCTCTGAGTACAGATGGGTGGCTACCCACTGGGTTTAAGTACAAAAACCGGGAGGCCCAAGCGCGATTAAGGGAACAAAAGGCCGTCGTTCTAGTATATTCCGCGCTTGGGCCTCCGGCGCTTCGATTCACGTGCGAATGAGCCAGTGAGGTTTTAATCTGAGCGTTGAGACGTGTGCCAGAGTACAGTGCAGCCTTGTACTACAGGCGGCAAAAGTTCACAGTGGAACACGGTCACGTGGCCACACGCAAACGCGATGGCTCGGCAGACACGCGTCGCAAATCAAACATGCATTCCTCCCAAGTTGGCAGCGACGCGACGCGGAGGAACAGCCTATTAGTATTACCTCAAATCTACTCGATACAATACGAAATACAGCATAAACGAATAATCCCTCGTACTTTTATACAGATGTTAAAACCGCGGCGATCTATCCGAATCCATGGTATATTTCGACGCCGCCGAGGAGAACTCTTTCGTTGGGGGCATCTGTGCACAACCCGTTCAGTTGAGTGAATGAAGGGAGGAAGGGAACGGCACGTACGGGCCGACGATCGCTGAGGACGAAGCTATTTTGGGATTGGGGCGGGGGTGTCTGCTCGAAAAGGGCGTTGGGCACGTCTTTGGCAGGCGCGAGCTCGCGCCAGGGGCGCGCGTTCAGGCTGCGGATACGAGAATCGTCAGTTGGAATTTTATGGGAGGAGGGTAGGAGAAGGAAGGAAGGAAGGAAGGAAGGAAGGAACGGAACGTACGTGCTTAGAAGTGAGTTGGTGTAGAGTTCGGAGAGGGGGAGGTCCACGATGAAGTTTCTAAACGACGCGGAGGCGATCAGTCCATGGTCTGCCGGGAGATAAGGGGGGCTGCGAACGAACATGGTTGTGTGCTGCGCATCGTGTCGAGTTAATTACACTGTGAAATTTAGGTGGGTGAAGGCGACTTACGGGAAGGACGCGGGTGAAGACGATGTCCAGGACGGCCGCCGCGGCGGTGATGCTCCCCGTCTGCACCGCCATGCGGATGACCTTGTTGATATACGAGTCCGTCGAGGGGATGTGTGTCTTGCGGGTCCACTTCACATAAAAGGCGTGTCAGATACTGCGACTCCCTCATGGACTGGCGACGGGAAACATGACATACCAGAGAGTACACCAGCGACCCGGCGAGGAGGACGTCGCACACCGCGGTCGAGATGAGCCACGCGGCGGCGACCTGCGCGTGGAGGTCGGGCAGGTCGCCGAAGTTGGGGTGTAGGATGACGATAGCGCTGACGGCGATGCCGCCGCCGAAGGAGACGATCGCGAGGACGACGATGATGGCGGGGAAGATGCGCCCGCGGCTGACGACGTGGTTGCGCCAGGCCATGAAGAGCTGGATTGGGGTCGATACGAGGACCTGGGCGTTTACTGGTCAGATAAACCTCGATGAACGACTGGAGGAGAGGACATACGGTAACCAACGCATCTGCGCGGAAGGAACGACGATGAGACGGGGCGCGGAGCAGTTGTGCGGAGGCTTACCGAGCCGTAGCACTAGTAATCGAGGTCAGTTGAAGCCCAATAGTACGGTGTCTAAATTACTCACTGACTGGGGAAACTATGAGTGCTTGCGGTGTTCCTGAAACCTGATCAGCCTTTTGCGTTGCGCGTGAGAGGAGAAGAGCGCGCACCGTAGCGTACGATCAAAGGCTCGTAGATGAGCCCCACGTCACAGACCCAGTTCACCGTCTCCATGATGACGAGGTACAGCACCTAGATGAGATGGAGGGTTAGATTTCCTGCGGCGCAATAAACAAAACTTGAGTGACGGACGAGGAATCTGAACCATGGGCGATCGCTGTGGGGAATCGGTCAGAATGGTTCGAAGGTAGCAGGAAGGGAGCAAGCGGGCTCACCCCTTGTAGCGGACGTAATAGGCATATGCCTGAGGGTCGGTTGGTTAAGCAATGTACTGGCCCGGAGGACGCAGAAGAAATACCTGGATGAGCATCGTCTGCGGGGAAGGATCAGTTCATCTTTAGACCCCAGCGAAAATGGAGCAACTGACGCCGTAGAGCAGCGTGTTAATTAGGACGCCCAACAACATCGGTCCAAAAAAGAGCGTAACATCGGGGGCGGCGGGACCAGCGGGGGCAGCGGGGCCGTCGGACATCTCTTGAAGGAGGGAAAACGAACGTGGGGGAATTAGAACAGGGAGGGAGGATGAACCGAACAGAGCTCCAGGGTACCTTACATACCTACTTTAAGTAGTACACCATCCCGCCATGTGAAATCGCGACGATCTCGGTAGATTGACGACGACCTCGGGGTTGCTTTGAGCGTTGGGGGCGCCGATCCATCAGGCGGTAGGCCGATTTCGGCGCTTTGATGGGAGATCGGTGTGGCAGGAGCGCGAGTGGTTGGCTTGTCGGTGTGTGAGGATTATCGGGTGCCCCTGAGCATGGTGTGTAAGGGCGGAAGGGAGCTATAGTAGTAGCATCGAATCTTGCCTCCGACTCGGCAGACTTCTGTTGCGTTCTTGCTCCGGCGCGCAAAGTGCGAAATTAGTTCTGATCGATGGGTTGCCTGTCCGATAGATTCGTTGGGAACTCACCACTGTGCGCCACCAACTCGAAACTGCCACTTTCCAACTCGTCTGCTGATGAACTGGGTGGTAAATAGATTAAAAGATGGGGCTGGTTAACCCAAGTTCCGACTCACCGGATTTTTGCGTCCGACTCAGTCTTGGGGTCGCTGAAAAAACGCCAAGTCAGCGGGGAAGGTGTTAATTATGCGAGAGGCACAAAATGAACGCTGCACCCACTCCGAACTGGTCTCGGGATGGCCCAGCCTCAAGTGCGGCGACAATCAGACGCTGATCCACACAAGTCCCGTCGTGGATCAACATGGCAAACGGTCGATCGTTTGCAACCAGCACGGCCAATGTATACCACCGCTCAGTAGACCCGGAGGAGGAGGAAATGGGAGGAAGAGAAGAGGAAGAGACGCGTTGGAGGAACATACCTTGGGGAAAGTATTTTGGGAGCGGTATTCGGGTAAGTACTCTGAACATACTTACCGATTTTCGTATTTCCTCGACGTGCCTGGCTCGCGACAGATTGCGAGAGATTGTGGCGTGCGGGGTGCGGGGGTCGGAGTCACAGCCTGACTGGAAGTTTCCGCTGTCTCATTTCGTTGCTCGCTCGCCAGGATAGCTGTGGGGATAGGGGAGTTGCAATGCCGACCGATTTCAACCTCGTCCGGATCCTAGATCTAGAACGGCCATCATGGATTTAGAATGTCCGAGCTGAACCGCGAGTCGGATCTGTGGATTGTCTGTGGATCACAATGAGGAGGACAGGACTTTTTCCCGAGCGCCACGTTCAAGAGGGGGTAGGACAGCACGTTTGCGAGCGCCATGTTCGAGTTATAGAGGTTGGAATTTGCTCAGCCGTTACAGCAGCTGCCAACCAAATAATCAGGAAAAGTCGGAAGCGATGGGATGTGGGGTATGTCGTATTCGGTCTAGTATTCAAGCGAGTTGGGGTTGAATATCTGCCAGGAACTTCAGTCCGGCGAGAGCACCATCGATCTTCAGAAGTCGGACGACAGACGGGGCTTCTGCTGGAGGATTATTCCCATGCGCTGCCAGCAAGCTCTGTGGATACAGGTTCATTCCGGGGGAAAAGTGGCAGAGCGAGAGCGAGAGACTCGAGAGGATAGCAAATGAGAGATGAGAGTCGGCGACAACTTGGAAGGTGCAAGCCAGGAGTTTGGCTGTGTTGGCCATGGGCAACTGATGGCGACAAGGCCCAACAGACGACTGCCTTGCTCCTCCTCCCCAAGCTCCTCCCTGCTTTGCTCACTATCGCCCACAAGCCCGTCTTGCTCTCGTTGTTTCTTCTATCCATTCATCCACGGCTCTGGCGCCCAAGGCGCTCTACTGCGGCTCTGGCCCCCCATCTCCTCTGGAGTGCAAAAATTGTCTCTCTTTCGGATTTCTTGGATGCGCGAGGAGATAGCTGCAGTCTTTCTTTCGATTGTGCGCGCTGCTCGACGGTGGTGCCCGTGGCGACTTCTTCCTCCTACGAGTGCGCATTTGCGGGTCGTGTGGCACGTTCGCGCCAGTTTTTCTCGCTGTGGTGCTGCCACTTTGGCCGCGCTCCCCGCAGCCGCTGGAGACGGTGCGACCATCCGGGTCGCAGGCTCGTCTACGGACGCTACCCGCACCGCGGTGCGACCTCCTTCTTCCTCCTTGGAATGAATCGAGACCGCGCCTTGTCCCACTCCCCTTTCATCGCTGCAGAAGGGCGTGCGCGCCTCTTTTTCTGTTTTTTTTTCTTACTTCTGCCTGTTCTGTTATCCGCATCATACGGTGGTTTCCTTCCATCTTCGGCGTGCAGCCCTCGTCCCCAGTGGTCGCATCCTTTTCTGCTTCAATCTCCTGCCCCGAGCAGAGATCTCGTCCGGAGGCGTGCGTGCCCGAATCAAGCACATGGCCATGTCTTCACTCCCCGCAAGCGGGGCGGGCATGCCGCACATCCATCCCCGGGTCGTGCAGACTCACTTCTTGTCTTGGTCTTTCATCGACGCCCGTGCCCGCTATTTACCTATCCTTCGCGCAGGAGCCATACATGCAATGTGCTCCACCCCGTCCTGCATCCGCAGCATGTCATCCCCGCAGGCGGCGGACGTACTGGCGGCAAGGCGGGGGCCAGTGGAGCGATACTTTTCCACATCAGCTTCTCCTCGACGTGCGCAGACGAGCCTCACTTTCTTGTTTTTCGCTCTCGCTCCAGCACCGCCTCAAAGACATGGCCCCGCGCCGACTTAGCTCACTGACACGACGCGCATAGCAAGACTTTATCGACCTGAAGTCATCCACGCACTCTACGCACACAGCAGTACGTTTCCATCCATCCGCGCGCGTCCTTGTCCCCTCGGTCCCTGATGACGATCTACAGCACTCGCGCGCGTCGACGTATCCACACGGGACGACTTGAAGACGCTCGACTCGCCCTGCCTCCTCCTCTGAGGGTGACGCCGGACAAGACTCGACGATGAGCTTTGACGACCCCGGATCCGATCCGACTCTCGCACCACTGGCGGCCGGGGATGATGACGGGGAGTGCGTTCACGATGAGCTTTGCGCGATGGGGGATGGGCTGGGATTCATGTACTCCACAGACACAGCGGTATGTATACACACCCGCCACGTCCCTGCCTCCATTCCTGACGACGTCTCCAGGCATTTCTTCGTCTCAATACTCTTCCTCGTCGTTCCAAGCGATGGCTTGAAGACATTCGACTCGCCCGCGTACGCAGCTTCCTCCTCGTACGGATAAGACTCGACGCTGGGTTTTGACGACCCCGGATCCGACTCCCGCACCGCTGGCGGCTGGTGTGATGACGAAGAATGCGTTCACGATGCATTTCGCACGGTGGGCTGTGTGCGGTGGTGCGGGTGTGTGGTGTGCGGGGCGGAGGAGGTGGGGGATGTGGGGACTTTGCGGGGAGTTTGAGGCGTGTGTGATGCGGGCGCGGGCGCGGGCAGGAGGGCGGGAGGCGCGCTCGTCGCGATGCATTTCGCACGATGGGCGGGGTGTGCGTCGGCGGCGGTGTGTGTGGGGCGGGGGTTCCTCCAAGCGGATGATACGCGGGCGCGGGTGCGACCAGCACCCTCGTCTCGCTTGGGCCATGCACAGGAGGAGGAGTGTGCGGCGGCTCGTATACGTCCACGATGCATTCTGCACGACGGGGGCGCGCGGGGCGGCGATGTCTCTGTGTGTGGAGGAGACGTGGTGAGAGGTGTGTGTGATGCGGGTGTGGGTGCAGGTGCGGGCAGGCTGGGGCTGCGCTCTGCTCGGCCCATGCGGTGGAGGAGGAGTGTGCGACGGCTCGTATGTGTCCACAATGCATTCTGCACGATTGGCGGTGTGCGAGGGTGTGCGTCGGCGCCGGTGTGTGTGAGGCGGGGGAGCCGCGACGGCGGGGGATACGAGGCCAGAGGCGCGGTTGCGGGTGCGGCTGCGAGTGCGGCCAGGATTCGCGTCTCGCTCGGGCCATGCCGGGGATGGGGGAGGGTGTGCGGTGGCTCGTATGCGTCCACGATCACGATCGTGTTCGCGATAGTTCTCGGGGAAGGGCCCGGGGAGAGACTGCGACGAGTGGGGTCGATACCCTTGGACGGCAGCGTGGGGAGGGCGTCGTTGGCTCGATGCAGGTGGAGGTTGGGGCGGAGGTCGAGT
Source organism: Mycena filopes (assembly GCA_029281495.1). Classification (NCBI taxonomy): domain Eukaryota; kingdom Fungi; phylum Basidiomycota; class Agaricomycetes; order Agaricales; family Mycenaceae; genus Mycena; species Mycena filopes. The sequence goes on along the minus strand of JARIHR010000090.1, from coordinate 166,030 downwards.
CCGTCTACGCCGCAGCGGGGAGAGCGACGACGAGGAGGGCGTCGATGCCCTTGCACACGCGGAGGCAGGGGATGGCTCAGTGGGGGCAGGTGGGGGTGCGGGTGCGGGTGATGCGGACGTTCTCTTACCCTGGAGAGTGAGAGACGACGAGGTGGGGGTCGATGCTCTGAGACGCGGAGGCGGGAGATGGCCATTTCTGGCTCGGTGGTGGGTGGGGGTCTGGGTCAGGCGGACGTCGACGTCGAGTCCGCGGTGGCCTCCTTTCGTCCATTCGGGGGAGAGGACGACGAGCCGGGGTTTAGATGCTCTTGGACTTGAAGGCGGGAGGTGCTCGGTGGAGGCAGACGGAGCGTGCAGGTGCGGGTGAGGCGGACGTCAACGTCGAGTCCGTCTAGGCCTCTTTTCCTTTGGTCGCGGTAGGGCGAGAGACGACGGGGAGGAGGGGGTCGATCCTCATGGGCACGAGACGGCTCCATGGGAACAGCCTGGTCACTGGTGTACGACGATGATGCGGGTGAGGCGGAGGTCGAGTCCTTCGAGGCGCCTTTTCCTTCGGTGGCGGTGGGGGGGAGACGATGTCGATGCTCTTCGGCGCAGAGGCGGGGTTCGGATCGGCAGGTGTGCGAGGGTGCGGGTGACGGTGTGGGTGAGGGCCACGTTGAGGTCGAGTCCGTCGAGGCCTTTTTTTCGTCTGTTCGGGGAAGGAGGGGAGACGGCGGGCAGGGGGGTCGATCCTCTTGGTTACGTCGGTGGGGCAGGTGGAGAATGTGGGCGAGTCCTAGATTCGTCCTTTTGCAGTAGGGGGGAGAGCACGAGACGACGACGGGAAAGGTGTGGTGTGTCGGGGTGCCCTCCGGCAAGGTACGGTGTACGTCGTGTGCGTACGCATCGGGTGCAGACGGAGATGCGGGCCACAGGATTGTCGGGCTCGATATCGCATTCCTTCGGGGCTGAGGATGCGTGGGGGAGTGGATGGGGGATACCGTGCAGGGTGGAGGTGCGGAGGCGGATGTCGATGGGCCGGTGCTCGATCGGGCCTTGTCTGTTTATTGCGAGGAAGCCACAGCCGGAGGAGGAGGAGGACGTGGATGTCATGGGCGTGTGCAGGCCGACGAGGATGTCGCGGTGGACTAATGAGCGTGCTCAGAACCTCAGAGGGATCGCTCTCGCTTCTCGCTGCTCGTGACTTCTCATCGTTGCTACCGGCCTCGTCCGTCGGGGATCGTCCTTTCGTAGTGACGGTATCCCCGTCGTCCAGCTTGGAGGTTGCGTTCTGGATCGGAAAGTGTTCAAGTAAATTACTATACCAGTGTATATACAGGATTTCTACAATCAAACAGCCCTCACGCATACGCTTCCACCACCGGTGTCCGACTCAAATCCTTGAGCTCTCTCGTCAACGCCGAGCCCTCTAATCCTTCCTGCTTAGCAATCCGAAATACGCCTTGCTCCAAAATCGTGTTGCTGGACCGCAATGGGTAGATCAGGCTCGTCTTCCACTCGGCAGCTGTGCTGATCACCACGTAGTGGATACTTGTGGCCGAGTTTGCCTCCATAGCAGAGGGCGAGCAAGGTGCGTCTTGCGGCGCGACGACACTGATTCTACACTCCCCATCTTTGGAGTAATCGAATACGGTGCATAATTGGCGCAGGGCGGGGTTGGCGCGCGCGCAGAGGACTTGCGCGCGAAGGACTGCGGTCTTGCAGGCCTTGTAGTCTTGCAGCACTATGTGGTGCATGAACGCCTCGTCGCGTTTGCTACCGAAATGATCCCGGAAAGATTGGACTGGAGTTCACGGAATGAGGATTCTGCGCGGCGGAAAGAAGCTGGGTGACTTACCGCTCTCTTGAACGCTCATGCAAAGCTCACGGTGGCCGTCGTTCCATGCGACGCGTTGGCACTCCGAGGAACAATAGTAAACGCCACAACATCCAGAGCAGCACTTGATCTCGGAGAGGCGTTTGACATTTCTGCAAGGCTGGGTATACGGTGAGTTTACGCAGGCGATAACGACAGGAGCTTCTTGCCTTGGTGTGATTATCGCAAAACTTGAGAGACAAATATTCGGGCGATTGGAAAGCCTCTAGAGTGGATATCCGGCTGGTAATCACCCCGAGCAATGCCAACCAATCCGGATACACAGATGAGTGTATGAAGGTGTTCTTCGAACCGACGGTAATCGTCGGACAGTTGCCCACCGTCGCGGCTACGACGTGATAATATACCATTGTGGGGGGCAGGACGCGGCGGAGCCAGTGTTGGACGTGGGCGCTGATGTTACCACCGCCAGCGCAAGTCATGCTACCCACGGAAACCAGCGCGCACAGCAAGCCGGCGTGGAGAGCCTCCGAGAGGGAGGAAAATCGCCGATTGTCAGCCTCGCAGACAAGGTCCTCCAGCAGGCGGAAACACCTATCCAGCGCCATCGCCACGTCGGTCGAATTGACGTCTGACTGCAGCAAGTCGACCTCGGTGAGGGCGATCAGCGCCGCCGTTAGAGTGCGGACGAGTCGTGCCGCCCGAAATGCACTCAGCAGGTCCGGCCAGCGCGTGGTCCATCCGTGCACAAGGCGGAGGAATTGCGCAAGGCAGGTTATATACAGTCCAGGCGCGGAACTATAACACGGCTGAATCCCAGCGATGTGCCGCCGAACAAGGCGCGCGAAGCGACGTAGTCCGCCCACCCCATCGATGAGCTCGTCCAGATTCGTAAGGGGCCATTCAGAGCCGACGAAGAGGTGGTGTAGACCCGCGATGGCGGCCCGCCCAGTATGGGAGGGATGCTTCAAGGAGAGCCTCGACCAAGTCACCCCAGCAAAGGTGTATACGCCCACGGTCGCATCGACGAGGGGCCATGTCGCCGGGTCTATGAGCATGTGTAAGAGAATCTGGAAGAACCGATGGGACAGGGGGTCCACTGCGAGGATGTTGGGGAGCAGAGGACGGTATATTTGAATCAGCTCCGTCCATGCCCAGACGCGCGGCCAGAGGAGGGGATAGACGCCAGACGGGACGGGTTGGGCATCGACCAATTGCAGAACGGTGAGTGCGTGGTTGGCCATGAGGAGGGGAGCCAGGGTGGCACAGTCGGGAGCGGTGCAGTCGAGCTCTGTCGTAGTGGGGATGCGGGCGGGGTCAAGAAGCGACCATACCAGCGGCAAAACTTGAATGCAAGTTGGGTTGGTCCTGAGATTCTCAAGGACTCTGAGCATGTCGCGCTCGGAGCCACTCGCCGCTTGGGTGGCAAAGCGCTACGAGAATTCCCAGAGTTAGCTTCGTAGCCAGACAACGATATTTATTGAAACGCACCCGGAGAGAAAAAGGAAGCTCAGAGAGTGTTGACTGGTGAAGAGCGGGATGCATGGGTGTGAAGATGTGCGGTGGTTTCATCCTTGCCAGGCTTTATACTGGCCACTGCGGTGGCCTCGTGCGAGCGAACCATCAAAGCACCGAATTACCACTTTTAGCCAAGAGCTCGGGGAGAGTTCCGAGGGACAATGGAAAAACGACATGCTGTAATCCCATTGTTCATTATTCCCGCTGCACGAAAGTCGAACGGAGGCGGATTTCAAGCGCTGGCGTCGCCGTGGCAGTTAAAAGTCGCGAGGATTCCTACGGGCTTCTGGACGGGATTTTAAGCCTCCGGTTCTGACCCTGAATAGAATATTGTCCGGAGGAATTCGCTATGCCCTCAGCTATCCATCAAGAAAAGCGAAAAGAAACGAGGATGGTGGTTGGAAGCAAGTTGGAGCACATCATGATGTGACGTTGTATACTTTCTCACCGTGACGCGCGACCAATCCGCTCAATCGCTGCAGCAAGGCAAACATAGTCAGTTAAACACCTGGTAAGCCACGGATAAACCACGAGCGGCCGTAAATCAGCGAGGGTCACAGGTTGGACAAAATTGAATGATTTAACCAAGAGCAATACTTACTGTAAGTTCTGACCTCATTTGGCCCAACCTTCTCTGAGTACATTCAGCTCAGGCCATGCGTAACAAGTTCGGGACCAGAATTCACCAGAACCATAACCAAACTCAACAACGTCGAACTCGGATCTCGGATATTGCGCACCCCTTGAACCAATAAATTCCATTACATTCAGTGACTGCCAGGGATTTGAACGTGAGTATCAAGATTGCCAACTAAGGTAGAGGAGATTGGAAGGGAAAAAAACGATCAAACCACTCTCATTATTCAGATGCGGGGAGTCGAACCCCGGTCTGCGAGTTTCAACCCACAAGTAAAGCGCATCAAGACGTCCGTACACAACATCCGACTTGCTGTATCAATCCTACTTCTGTACTTACTAGTAGGTGAGTTGGCCTTGGACAAACTGCACCTTCGATTGAATTTCACCTCTGAAAACAACTGAGAAATCGAGGTCACAACGGGCTAAACTTTCAGAATTTCACGTCTTGAGGGGCGGACACAGTATCTCCCCCCGGTCTGTGTGCGTGTTCTTGACTCTTGAGGGTTATTCGAGCTCCAAAAAACCCAATTCCCCTCCTGAAACAAAAAACACACGTTCGACTGGTCCATTCGGACCCGGGGAGTTGAACCCCGTTCTGCGTACCATACTGTCCATACACCACATCCGAGTACCATCCCTACCCGTGCACTCAATTAGTGAGGTTGATTTTCTGCGCTGGCAAGACCGCTTACCCCTACTTCTGTCCTCGGTGAGTCAGTCATTTTTTAAATGAGAATTGAATGAGGTCGTGATAGGTTCAGTTTCACCTCGTCTCGAAGGCTCAGCGCCCCATTGATAACGAAAGGATTGATTCGCGACTCGAGATTTGAACAGCTGCAGAAGTTCCTGCACAAGATTATGTAAATCAGACACCCACAAAAATCTCGCGAACCCACAAAAATCTCGCGAGTCAAAGCCATACTCAGACGCGGGGAGTCGAACCCCGTTTGGCGAGTGTTAATGTGAAGCTCCGCACCCAAAAGACAACTCACTGTGTCCCGTACACAACGTCCGAGTACCCGTCCTATCCGTATTAACTTGGCGTAGTCAGTTGGTTAAGATATGAATTGAAAGAAGTCGCACGGTTGAGTCAATCACAGATGCCCCCGCATTTTGAACCCTGGTTTGAATTGTGTCCCTGGAGGTCATTCGAGCGCAGAGACTCCTGAAGTGAAAAAAAGGCGCATAAGAAGCAAGTCGGACGCGGGTCCAGGGAGTCGAACCCCGTTCGACGAGTGCAGCGTGAATAAATTGCTTGACGAAGCAACCTCGATGTGTTCCGTACATCGAGTCCGTGTCCTCGTTGGAAGAGGCTGGGTGTGAGTGCTAGCGCTGCTTCAAAGCCACCGTTTTCAAGCTCGAGGTCTGAATCAGAGGTCAAGATGGAATTTATTCGCCTTCGGCTTCAGCGGTCCACTTGGGCCTGCGGGGGACTCCATGGAATAAAGGTAAAAACATCGAAACAGTACCTGTGAGCTGAAGCAAGCAAGCCGCGAGCTGCCGCGAGCTTTGCCATGAGCGGAGGAAGCAGGTGTCGGAAGTTGCCGTGATGTTGATGCGTTACGGCACTTCTTCTCACCTTCTCCTCTCGACTCCGACCAACTCGAATGGCCAGCTAGGAGAACAACGCGAGGCGACTCACAGCAGAGCGGCGCAGACGAGCAATGGCTGCGGGTGCGTTCCCCGGCTTTCCTTCTCGTTCAATAGCGTCTGAAATTCTCCATTTATTTTCCCAGCCTGAGAGCGATACCGTTAATTGTGAGGCAAAGTACGCCAGCAGGAGACCAACAGGACTGTGTATACACCAGAAGCCACGCTAAACCGACTCGAGCCGCCGCTGTCATCGCCGACGACGCCATATTGCTGTGGGCTTCATGCGCCAGGGAGTTCTTGTCCGCACACGGATACACCTCGCAATTTGGGCCATCTAACGCCCGCCATCGTGCCACTGCTCTCTACGGTCTTCTCTCACTCAAATTTGCACGACTCCCGCGGTCGCTCGGCCCCAAGTGTGGTGGATGTCGATGAATCCTCGATGAAGCGATGGTAAGCCCCCGCTCGCCACTCCTGGTAACCATCCTTCATGGATGTTAACCTTCCGTCGCAGACACCAATACGCGCATCCTTCCGTTCATCGTCGTTGTCCCCTTCATCGGAGCTGGACATTCCCCTCACGACACGCTACAAAATACGCTCGGACTGCCCCGCCTCATCGCTCGACGTGCGTGCGAGTCTGTCGACGCCTTCGTGGGGCAGGCGACTTCGTGGCGCAGGCGACCGAGTATACACCCAGCGGAGTGTCGTGGACCGAGTATACGATCGACAGTGGTATACCCCAAATCACCCCAAATCACCCTGCGGCTCGCAGCCGCTCGCTCGCTCGCGAAGGTTATCCGTGACAATACTGCCGGGAACGGTCCCATGTGCGTCATGCGCCTCCTCCATCACCGACCCTCTCGCTTCATCCGCCTCCCCGCAGGCCAGCAGAGACTCTCCCACTCCACTGCCCCTACTTTTACGATCCAGATCCAACGCCCAAATCGACTTCATCTTGCCCTATATAGTATGGCCCTTCCCGGCGCGTACAGACTCTGCAAGTCCCCCCTCGGCTCGCCCGCGCTGCATGCGTACGGTCGCAATGCGCTCGTACCGCGGCCACACATCGCATCTCGATTCACCTTGCACCAAACGCTGCGTCGGCAGCATTGGATTGAGATACATCAGAGACGCGACGAGCCGACAGATACTAGCGCTCGATCGAGCGATGGATTTACGGGCCTTCGTTACCTGTGGGCGAGAGTGACGCACTGAATCACGCGGCCTCGCTCCTCACTCGCGTCAACGCCTTTGGCTGCGCCGACGCGACCTTCCTTCCTTTGAGTGGGTCGTCTTGCGCCGCCCCGTGGTGCCTGCGCTCTCGGATTTGACTCGGAGCGTGTCGCGGGGATCGTATCCCCGCGTCCTGCGCATGCGTGGCTGCATGCTGTTGACGGCGGAAATGCGGGAACATGGGATGGAGGGGTGTTGGGGTGCGGTGTTGGATGGGGACGACAACTCCCGCACGGCTTGCCGCGTGGGCTGTGTGCTCCGCGTGGTGAAACGCGTCTCGGGACGAGGAGAGAGGTTTTGGCGCAGTTGCGGCGGCGAATGCGGATGTGGTGACAGAGGAGGCGGAGGTGGAGGTGCAGATGGGCAGGATGGAGAAGTAGATGGGGACGACGAGGAGCAGCACCCGCTGATTCGGACTTGTTCCTGTGATCTTCTGGACGCGCACGGCCGTCGCCGACCACCATGAACAAGAGCGCCAGCCCTCCGCCGCGCTTCGGGTCTGACTCGATGGGGACCTGGACGTCCTCCAAGCTCCCAATTTTTCGGGCCAAATCCAGCGCGGCGGTTGGTCTCACACATTTGGCGCACGAGAACTCCGTACATATTCAGAGGTCATTTATACTACTATCCGTTTTCGCGTTTCGTTCCTCTACCTTACTTACCTGCCCTTCTTCAATAATTTCTCTTTCGAATTTCTTGCCTTCCCTTCCTCCTTGTCGGTCCATAACCATCTGTAGCTACACATTTTCTACCGTATCTCGCGAGATCCCACTTCAACTCGCAACAAGACTCGCCGCATTTGGGGATTCTCCAGGGACCAAACCGCACCGCAACGTGAATACTCCTAGCCTTGGCCCAATTGGCGGACTCTTAGTGATCAAGATTGACTTGCAGCAAGACAAAATTAGGACGGCCATTGACACGAGTAGGTTGATTCCTGTAAACCAGACAGGAGGGTAAAAGGTATCGAACTGCGAGGCGAATGCCGAGCGGTGGGGGAAGGGTTTCTTCAACCTTTCAACTGAGACGCGAGAGGAAGAAATAAAAATCGCCGAGACCACAGAACATTCGAATACAGGGAGTCGAACCCTGTTCTGCGAGGTTCATGCATGGAAGCCACGATCAAGACGGTCTCGCCGTGTACCGTACACAACATTCGAGTACCAGCTTCATCTGTGCGCTCAATTAGCTGATTTGGTACTTCCAAAGACATGGAACTGTTTTACTTATGCCTTGAGTCAAGAACACCGCGGCCAGGAGCGCTGGGATGTATGATTCCCCGCATGAAGCGGGGGAGAATAAGGACCGTAGGCTCCGTATCCTCGGATTGGGGGAGAAGTTGACCCCCGACTTGCGAGTCTCAATATTCCTCCAGATCTTGACTGCAGCAGTACTCGCTACATACCGTTCGCTACATCCGAGTACCAACGCTACTGGTGTGCCCAATTTCCTGGGTTGATTTTGGATTGAAACTAAAGGAAGACTTGTGCCATGTTGGAGAAAGCACAATTGCGAGATTCTACTCACTTTGACAATTCGGATGCGAGGAATCGAACCCGTTCTGCGACATTCACGGGAACTTGGGTGAACCTGCGTACCGCACGCCCTATCCGAGTACCAAATGTACCGGTGCGTAAATTAATGAGGTTGATTTTGAGACACGAAAAAGCCACTTACACCGTGATAGGGCAGGTCGGAGGTTGAAAGATGATAAACAGGGAAGACGGCGAGCGAAGGTAAGTTGCAAAAAAGAAAATGGGAGGAAGAAAGGCAAAATGGGGCACACCGACGGCGCAGAAATATTCGGATGTGGGGAGTCGGCTGAGACTCAAGACCACTCGCTGTGTTCCGTCCACCAAATCCGAGTCTCAGTGCTACTGGTGGGTTGAATTAGTGAGATAATTTCTGCGACGTGGAAGGCTACTTACACTCGTCGAGAATTCAGACTTAAGCCTCCGATGTTCAAAGCTACCGCAAGCGCCGAGAAGGCTTCTCAACTGAAATGGAGAAGGTGGGAGTAAAACAATTAAGTATTCCGGGGCGTCGTCATCCGGACGCGGGGAGCCGTTCTGCGAGTGTTGAAATCTCTCCAAAGATTTTTTCACCAAGACAACTCGATGTGTTCCGTACACAACATCCGAGTACTGTGCAGTCCCAGTCGTGCATTCATATTGAGGTTGTCTTTGACACGGAGGAAGCAAAGGGATCCCTTGCATGTTGAGTTTGCAGAGACCAGACCTGAGGTCGAAATTGAAGGATTTTAAACAGGGACACCGCCCACGAGGACTGAAAAGGATTCCCAAGTAAAACGGGAGCCAAGCAGGGGAAGAAAAATCAAAGAGCCACCGGCACCATCCTAGTCGGATGCGGGGAGTCGAACCCCGTTCTGCGAGGTTTACATTCATGGACAATTCTGAAGACAACTCGCCATGAACCGTACACAACATCCGAGTCCCAATTCTACCGGTGTGTTTAAATCGGCGCGGTGAGTTCTCTTTGCTGGGAAGGCTTTGGAGGTTGACTTCAAGGGATGTTGAACAGCGACTCAGCGAGTGCTGTGGCAGTAGTTTCCAATAGGAAGAAACCAAAAGAAGGGCACCAGGCGACACCAGGTTTATTCAGATGCGGGGAGTCGAACCCCATCTTGCAAGTTGCATTGTCTCTTCGTCCATGTAAGTACATGGACCACATCCGATTGCTAGCCCTATTCATGGGCTCAGTGCATGCAGCTGATTTTGAGGGCTTGGATCCGAGGTTGAACTTACTCGACTTTTGTAAGTATCTGCATTTTGAGAACTCGGGGAGCGACGAGGAAGTTTGTCAGGGGATGAGCGAGAGAGTCAGAAGAAAAAACAGATAGAAAGGACCTTTTATTCGGAAGCGGGGACTCGAACCCCGAATTGCGAGTTGTATTGACGGCCATGGCCATAGATCAAGGTGACTCGCTGTGTTGCGTCCACCACATCCGATTGCTAGTGCTGTTCTTCGGCTCGGGTTGTGCAGGCAGCTGATTTCAAAGTTGGTTTGAGCTTTTGGTGAGGTTGAACTTTGGTTGAACTGCCTCACTCACTTGAGAACTTGGGGAGCGGGAAAGAACTTTTTCTTGGCTTGAGAAAGTCAAATGAGTACTGGGAAGGAAAAAAAACAGCCAGTGGTTCTATCCTAGTCGGATGCGGGGAGTCGAACCCCGTTCTGCGAGGTTTATCCCGTGGCTGGTCATCAAGAGAACTCGTTGTATTCCGTATACCACATCCGAATTCCCTGTCCTGTCCTAACTGTCCTGTGAGTGGTGGGTTTTCAAATGAGAAATGGATGTGTCGCACGGTGGGTTGAGTGTTATCTCCAAGATCACCGTCCTGCATCGAGACGGAGGAGCCCGCGTGATTAGTACTTTGGAATTTAAATGGATGAGTAGCCTCTTGTAACTCTCCTTGCAAAAAAAGATGCCGATGTTGTGAAGAATTCGGAAGCGGGGAGTCGAACCCCAGGTTGCGAGTTAGCAGTATGCGAATTGGCACGAGGACTCGTTGTGTACTGTACACCACATCCGATTATCGGTCCTACGGGTGGGCTCAGCTGGTTATTGGCTTGAAAGTAGAATAATAGAATCAGATATTATTGTCGAAGAATGAATGGAATGAGCTTTACGTCGTCTTGCGGTACCTTGTCGCCGGCATGCAATCTGCTCTGCTCCAGGGCTTGTAATTAATATTTGAATGAATTTTCTGGAGGCAATTGGAAGAGAGGGCTCCCGCTACCCGGCCAAAAGACAAAAAAAGCGACAAAGTCCTGGCATATTCGGACGCGGGGAGTCGAACCCCGAATTGCGAGCGTAAATTTGCTGAACCCGCAATCAACTAAGCGGTCTCGCAGTGTTCCGTACAGCACGTCCGAGGTTCCGTTGGAGGTGGCCAGCTCTGGGTGGTAGCGATTCTTTCCTTAGACAAATAGGTGGACGCCGAGCACTCAGCAGAGACTGAGTCGAGGTTTTCAAGTTCCAAAAATTTCGGGCCAGGACCGGAAACTCTCCCAGGCAAAGGTGGAGAGGAACGAATTTGTGTTGGTACAAGAGGAAGACATAAGAGTCCAGTGAGATCGTCCCTGCAGTGCCTAGTTGAAACATGCAACATGGTGAGACGAAGGAAAAGGTCGGAAGTTGCCGTGATGTTGATGCGTTACGGCACTCCTTCTCCTCTCGTCTTGACTCTCAACTCTGCCCAAACCCAACTCGAATGGCCAGCCGCAGGAAGAACACGAGGACTCGGGCAATCAGCACAGAGGATTGCGGGGTAGAGGTGCGTTGCCGCTTCCTCCTTCCCATCCACCCGATTCTCACTTATTTATTCATTTTTCAGACAACTCATCGGACTGGCGCGGACGGCGGACGCAACGCAGCGCTGACGAAGGAGCGCGGGACTGCGGCCCCATTGCAAGCACATTTGAAAAGACTACAACCGATCCTCTCGTTGACGGCGCGACATCATCCGGCGAGGAGTCTCGCCTCGAGCAGCCTCGTCCGCCTCAAAGCAGACCAGAGTCCATAGAGAAACGATTGACCGAGGTGCGTTTCAGATTCACCTTGCCATCCACTGCATTAATCCCTTCGTCATTCTTCAAGCAGTTTTGTCGAGATACCTGGAGAGCCAGAGGATTCTGGATTCAAAGCACGCAAACCGTCGTAGCGACGCCGCCACTGTCCTCGGTGCGATATTGCGCGGCGAGGAGCCCGCGCCTGCTCTATTCCGCACACGAATACACCTGGCAACCTCCGCGTCTTGTCGCCTGTCACTCAAATTCCTCCGATGGATCGAGGTATGTGGCTACTCCTCGTGCCCGCCGCCCTCTGTGCTAACACCTCCTCGCAGACATGACCTGCTTCTCCCCCTACATCGCCGATCGTCACTGCCGTCCTGCCCGCACCACCCTCCATGCCGCCACCGATCGTTAGCCTCGACCTCAGCTCCACCGCGTCCCCCTCACCAACTAGGACTCGGACGTGACGCCGCACCACATACCACTCCCCGGCTCGCGGTGAAGTTCGTGCGTCGAGCACACGGTATCCACGACCGCGGAATGCGTGTCCTCATTCATACCCTAAGTGCGGATACGAGGCCCGCACGTCGCCGCCCACCCGCATCCGCCTCTTCCAGTCCGGCGCTGCACTGGCACCCACGACTGCCTTCCCGCCTCTCACTACGCGCATCCGCCGCCGACCCGGACGCGACATATCCACTATCTTGCGCCTCCCTCCCTCCTTGCGGTGTCCATACCCCGCCCACACCTCGAGCCCTTTACCCCCGCCGAGCCCGCCGCCACGTCGTTATGCGTGGCTCTGGCGCTCCTTGACTTGGATGGAGCTGCACGCAGTGCGGCGATGGATACCAGGCTCGCACGTATATGCGCATTGCGGGGCCGATGCAGACGTCGAGGGGCGTGCCGTGCTCGCGAGCGACCTGCGTTTTCTGCGGTTCTAGCTGCCGTAGAACGGGCCAGGAGGCGTGCGGGGCAGGGTCGCGCACACCCGCTGCGCTCATCATTCTCCTTTGCAGGGGGAGTGGACTCGATGAGCGCCGAAGGAAAGAGGAAGAACGTGTGGGCCGCAATCGCGCGTGGGACGCCGCTCGCAGGCGCTGCGCTGCACGTTCCCTCCAGCACGCGCCCTGAGCCGACACTTACCCCGTGGTTTATACATCTTCCTTCCTATGCAGCATGCTCGCAAGCTGTGTCACCGCATTCGCATTCGCCGACACCGACACCGACACGCGACTCTGGCGCCGCGCCTCTGCTTTTCTTCGAGTCGGGACGGTGACGAGCATTCCGCGCCCGCTGCGCCCGTCCTTCTTCGTTGCCGGAGGAGCTTGTGGGATCGCTACCATGCGCACTCCGCCGCTGCTGGTCTGCTTGTCGTGGCGGTCGCGGATATGGGATCGGGCGCGGGGGAGGGGAAGGAAGGAGGGTACGGGATCGGGTGTGGAAGTGGGGCCGGGAGCTGCAGGAGGCGGGGATGGAGATGGAGAGGGTCGACGACGCACGCGTTGCCTGTACCGACGCGGTGCGTCGTGGGTGCGGGGAAGGCGTTCCGCGACGAGGAGATGGGCGGCGGCGGGTGCGGGGAGGAGTGGATGAGTCTCATGGAGGGGCCGACGATGACGACGTACGAGCTGCTTGTGCGGACACGGTGGGGGAAGCGTGTGACGAGGAAATGTGCGGCGGCGGGTACCGTGGAGGAAGATATGGGCAGGATTGTGCGCTGGCGGGGAACGGCGACGACGAACGCGCTTGTGGGTGGGGGGAAGGTATGCTGGGACGAGCAGAGGTCGGCGCAGCTGCGGCGGCGCGAGTGGGAGTACGAGATGGGGACGTTTGTGGAGTCACGTCAGTCGTGGCGGAGGACGGCGTCCCAGACGACGAGATGTGTGACGGCGGGTGCGGGGAGGAGGAGATGGGCAGGATGGAAACGACGACAACCTACTTCTTGCGCTGCTTGTGCTGACGCGGCGTGTCGCGTTGCGACGGTCGTGGGTGTGGGCTGGGATGAGGAGCTGTGAGGCCTGTACTGATACGGGCCTGTACCGATACGGCGCTTCCGCATCGGCGGTGGGTGTTCTAGGGCGAGGATGAGGTGCGAAGGCGGGACGACGGCGGAGCCCGGGGCTGACGAGGAGGACCAAGAAGGAGCGGAGGAGTATTGCCGTTCTCGTACTGCGACTCCCGCCCCGACACACTCGCGTGGCTGCCCGCGTTCTTCCTCGGAGCTCAGGGAGAAGGCTACGGCGATGGTGATTCTGTGACCGCTATGGCCAGCTGGAGAAGGGGGACGACGAACGAGCTCCTTGCAGCTGCGGGTGCGGGAGGGCATAGAATACACGGAGGTGGAGATGGGAACGCGCGGCATGCGGAGCTAGATGTGGACGACGGGGAGGTGCAGCTCGTTACTGCGATGGGGCACGCAATATGGCGACGAATCCTTTACGCCCACCATGGGCGTCGTCGTCCATCTCGCGGCTGGTAGTGGAGAACGAGCAGACAGGGATGCGAACGAGCAGCCGCTGTGAATGCTACTCGTGCTCGTTCCTGCGACCTCCGGGACGCGCGCGGCCACTACTACTCTTTCACCTGTGTTGCCCGCGCTACGGCATGGACACCGCCCTCAACACCAGCACAACCTCCTGCGCGCCGCGCCGCGCTATCCATCGTCGTGGTGCGCCGGCGTGTGTGGACTGTAACTGGCAAAAGCGCGTTCGAGGCGGCTGGCGTGTCGCGTGATTTTCTCGTCTGGGGGCGCGTCGGACGCGGTGGGGGCGGGCGCGAGGGTGTATTGGTCGAGGAAAGAGACAGCTGGCGGTGGCGCGTTGCGGGGCGTGGTGGACGTTCGGGTGGGATGCGGTGGAGCTGGAGAGGAGAGCTTTGAAGGTAGCGGAGAGGGGAGCATGGGGAGAGGCGGTGTACGAGCTCGGAGCTATCGAGCGGGTGTAGAGCGCGCTGTCGAGGCTCGCGCTGAGGGTGGACTTGTATGGCGAGGCCCTACTCTGGGCGGGTGGTGCGGGTGTACGCGCAGGCGAGCGCGAGGCGAGTGCGATTTCGCGGCGTGCGGGCGTGGATGGGGTAGTTGTTGGAGACGCAGATGTTCCTGCACTTCCCTGCGTATTCATTCCCTTACACCGCTTCTATAACGCTGACCTATTGCCCGATTGCCCGATTAGGAAATCGCCAGTAACTTCGACCAATCACTGTTCGCGGGCTTACTCAAGTCACCACACCGAAATCCGGCAAGCCTGGACTGCTCAAGCTCAATATACATCCAAGAGCTGCCTGTCGCGTAAACCGTCAAAAGAATCGAAGAACTTCAAACGACAAGATCTCAAGGTTCTGCAAGCTTTTAAATTTATCAAGCCAGATACGGCGCCGCGGTTAATCGCACAAACTGACTGGAGAAGAGCTCTATCGTCAGATGGACTCATATCTTGGACTTTTGACGAAATCCTCGGTGGTCATTTGCTGCGCCTGGTTTCCGTTCTACTTGTTGTACTTCAATACATTCTTCCTTCCAAGCGACAAGTCTTCTGATGACCCTCAACGACCAGCCGCCCTGCGTCGGCGTCGTACTTGAACTGAATAGCTCTAGGGTCTGGAACAGTGGAAGTCGACTGAGGCGACCCGGATCCGCGACCTGTCAAATACCTGATATCCCGTCGCGATTCTCTGACATCCTGCGAATGAGGTACGACGGTCCGATATGCGCGATGTATTCTATCCTCTGTATTCTCTCAATCAGCGAGGCGACGAACGTCAAGCGGTGGAGATGCCAACTGGCGCGTGTTGATGGAAGGCGCGTTTGCCTTTCGTGCAACCCTCATACGGTCTTCCACACTTCTCCTTCTTTTTGTGTACGGTTTCAACCTCGAGTGCGTCGTCAACTGCCATCTGCGCTGCCTCTGATTCACCTTCTCCCGCGGTAGGCATCAAAGCAACCTCATACTGGGAACGACGATGGAAGACAGAGAATGAATAGATAGACAGACAGCTCCCACCAACTTGAATCCCCACGCTACAGACAAGATGGGATCGTCATCGCGAGATGGTTGGGCGTCGAAACCCAAATATACCTACGCTCTTATGTAGTAAGTACCCCTCTCGATCCTGAACCGCCTCCCCCCGGCTCGATGTCTCTCCCCCTCCTCGTGGTGCTCATATTGTGAGTCCCCTAGTACACACCGTCGTCGTCTCGCATACTTATGCACGGCCGGCAGACTTGCAGGGCCAAACCCGGGGCTAGGGATCAGTATCGCAGATCCGGGGCCACTTTCAGCGGAGGCGGACGCGACTATTCTGTGGACGCATAACCAGAACGAGTGCGGGGTATCTCTAATCTCTCAAGGTTATATGTTAACGACCACATCACTCGCAGTCCTCACGCATTCAACATCGAGCTGCAGAACTCCGCGATTGTGGGTCCTTTCAACTCGCAAGCAATCCATGTTCATCAATTCAGTGTAGGGTCTGAATCAACAACTCGCGAGCAGCGTTGATATTTCAGGGGGAAGGATCATCGTCCACCTCCCGGGGAACCTACCCTCCAGGTGCGCTCACTGACATTCACGCACACCGCGATCTCTGTGCACTGGAAGACGCATACTGATGGTTCCCGCAGAAACGATTACACTTTCGCGTTTGTGAACCCCGCGGATGTGGAGCAGGTGTTTGCAACGACCGACGAGTTCACGGTTGAAGATGGGCAGGGGGAGCAACCGCAGTCGCCGACAGAGTCTACCACGAAGACACAAAGCCAGACGCAGAGTCAAACACAAGCCCCGACGCCCCCCACTGCTCCGACGACGTCCGCACAACCGAGTAGCAGTAGCGGCCAGGGGAATACGTGCGTGGTTGAACCACCGGTGTGTCGAGAACCATCCAGATGACTTAACAGTGTGCCCTCGCTGTCGCCCCTACCATCACCATCCTCATCGGCTCCGTCCTCGTCTCCAACATCCAGCATCACCAGCCAACCCCCAATAACACGAACCTCGAATACATCATCCGCGCTGCTGCCAACCGGCTCCGCCGCCTCCACGATCAAGTACTCAACGCTGCTATTTCAATACCAATCATCCCATACTTATGCTTCTTCCTCCCGCAGGCACACCCTCCGCGGCGGCGCAATCGCAGGAATCGTCCTAAGCCTCACACTCCTCCTCCTCGGCGCCCTCTTCCTCGTGTTCCTCTACCGCCGCCAGCGCGCGCATCAGAGGCGGCTTCCGCTAAGGTATGACCACGAGTCGCAGCCGAATATACGCCAGATGCAAAGGGACACCAAATTCTTGACGATGACCCAAGACACGCAGCTGACGTCCCCCCTCACCCCCACCGCTTTGAGTGCGGACGCGCGCCGTCGAAAATCTATTGAAGCGCGCATACATGGTTTGGGCGCCCTTTTGTCGTCGCCCGCAGCGGAGAGTCAAGCAGGTGGGGCGAATCTGGAGCTGCAAAATGTGAACATCGAGCTGCGGGCACGGATCATGGCGCTGGAGGAGGAGTTACAGAGGCATGTGGTCGCGGAGGCGTCAGAGAGGCCGCCTGGGTATTCGGATTTGGGTCACCAGGTCGCAAATCAGGTAGTTGGGTAGTAGCGGCCTCGTTTCCTTTGTCCGACCTCACGCATAACAGTCGGAGACGAGACCCGTACTTCCTTTACCTTGCAGCTCTCCGTTGTTGAAAGATTTTGGTTCAATTCTGCCGACTCTGCCGAGTGATGGTGGATCAAAAATGAAGGCTCCTCTTTTTTTTTTTTTTTTTTTTTTTTTTTGGAGCGTTTGGGATAACGAGATCAAAGTCTGCAGAAGCATTCTTAGTCTGTCCGCTTGTGTTGCTGGTTTTAAGCCAGTCATGCCGGTGAGTTCGTCCAGGAGGAAATGCCGTTACGCACATATTTTAACCAGTGTGGGACTCTGGCCTGCAGTATTTATCCTATTCCATTTAATGGCCACATACCCACTAAAACCCCCTCTGTGGTTGTCCAATCATCCGGCAGTGAGGCCTCATCCATTAGTAGCCCACTCCAAGTGTTTAGTACCACTTGTTTCTTCAATGCTAGTGGGCCGAATTTAATTTTGTCAGTGAGAATACAGTCCCGGCGTAGCGCGGAATTCACTGTTCTTAGCCACATGTTGTGGATGTTTGCCTTGCTAAGTATTGCACCTGTGTTTGTAATGACCCGATTAACACGCAGTTTCCAAATTAAGTGCCACCCGAGAGAAACTAATATGGCAAATAATCTCCCTTGCTCGGGTCGGATGGTCCCCCTTGATCTCTTAAATTTCACTAAGTTGCAGCCTAGGATCAGCCCCCAGCTGAGTTTTGGCCAAGAGGAGTACTTCAACGACCATAGTTGGCGTGTCAAAGACCAGATTATATTTTGTTCGGGGGATTCACATTCCAGAGCAATATGCTCCAGGGATTCTGGTGCATTACAAACATGGCAGATGCCATTATATTTCATCGTCTCAATGTGGGACCAGAAATCACCCACTCTGAAGGTGTTGTGGATGCATTTCCACAGAAACTCTCGGGACAGGCGTTGGATTGAGGACGCTCGGATTGATGTCCATATTGTTGTATCAGACGGAGTGTAACCAGAAATTTCCTCGACCGAGCAACGAATGCGGTCCAGGTTGATAAAAGTTGATTTGCGGTGAGGTGCTGGACTCATAGACCTTATAATCTTTGTAAAGACTCTCTGTGAGCCCTTGGACAAAAGCATGCCTGGGGATTCAAACATGAGGTCTATTTCTGTGTTAATTTCAACCTCCTGGACAAGCTCATGATCCAAGAGTTTAGCGGGGTTCTCGGAAACTTTGTTAAACTGTGTATGCGCTACTCTCTCGTTCAGTAGTGCTATTGCACTTTTGATCAGCGGGAATATTGGGTTCAATAGATCATTTTCATATCTCTCCCTCTCTGTTACCAAGATGCGCAGTAGGTAGTCAGCAGATGCGCAAATCAGGAGGGGAGTATTTTTTGGGGCATTCTGTAGGATGAGTATTAGCCCACCTAGGAGTCCAGATGTGTATGTCAGAGGTATGTTTGGTCTATCAAACATCATGTACAGACTTATACTTTCTTGACCGGTGTTGGTAACGCGTGTGCAACCCAATCGAATTTCAGGTTTATACTGTCCTGGATGTAGGATGTGTGGATGCAAGAAGAATGTGAGCATGTCTGGTGTCTCTCCCTCTATTCTATATCTTCTTGCCGATATTTCAGTCAAAGATTCATGGGCGGCAAAAATGCGGAATCCCGCTTCAACATCTCGAAGGGTGAAGTCCGGATCAAATGTTACGACTTGATTAAGCTGGATCGGACTTTGGTTTGCTTCCAGCTGGTGCTCCGCCAGGGTCAGTTCTTCATCTTCATTCAAGTCCAAGTTACATGCCATTGGGTTCCATTTTTGTGTGATACTGTCAATTAGCATCTTTGCCGTTTCAACGCATTCTCCGGGGTGTGCGCAGTCAAAGTCTATTCGATCTCGGTGGCACAGTGGACATCCACAATTCTTTCGGCCAATTCCAGAGGGATTAATGGTATGTGGCTTTCTCGGGACCGTTGTTCTCCTTGTGGCAATGACAAGGGCATCCTGTACAGTTCGCACTTGATGGTTGAGGCGAAGACACTTTGCGGAATCACGGCGGTTGGCCCGTTTGTATTCAGTGGGATTCACAGCTGGGTGCTTCCAAATTGGAATTCCCAGTTTAATGTCTTTGCTTATCGATAGGCCGGTGAATTTGAGATCATATTTACGAGCGGTCAAAATCATTCGTTTGATGTCGTCTGGGAGAGGAGTCTTGTTAGATATGGGCACATGTATGCCTTGTAAGAATATATTCAGAACTTGTCCCGGTCGCACATTAAGGTAGCTCTTCTCCAAAAATTTTGCCAGGATGTAATCCACAAGGTAGCACCAGGTGGCACGTCTCGTTCCTTGTGTCAGGTATGATTGTAGGTTCCAGAGGTCAATTGCCTCATTTCTTGCTGAGATATCGAGGATTTGCTTTCCACCCTCAGTAATGTTCAACATCATGGTCTCATGAGCGACTCTTGCTTTTTTGCTGTCCCAAAGGAAGCTGTTTTGAGTCTTTATCAAGGCCTCTTCAACGTCTTTTGGCATGCCTTGGACTCGTGTCAGGTATTGTGTTCGTCCTCCAATGACCATGTTTATTATATGTCGTTTGCCTTCAAGTCCAGGTGAGGATACTCTCCACCTCTCAAGGTCACTAGAAATCTTTTCCACAACCCCAGGCCAGGGAGTAGTGTATGACACATTATTTCCAATCCATGCTCCAAGCATGCGACAGGTTTCACCGTCCGGGATTATTCGCATTCCTGTGAGTGACCCAATTTTTGCGTCGTTATTGATCCTTCTCTCCTGAATCAACTTTGCACGATAGGCAGGTCGACCAAATGGTAGTAAGACTGTCTTGTGTTCATTAAACTTTGCAGTTGATGCAGCACACCAAAGCCTTAGAACTCCCCAGAGTTCCTCTAGATCATTTGCGGATGATAGATAGATAGTTGTATCATCAGCGAAGAGTGAGATAATAAGCTCTTTGTCCTTCAGAGGTATTTTGACTCCTTTGAGGCCTGAGTCTCTGATCAAACAGGCAAGCGGCTCAATGGCCAGATTAAATAATAAGCATGAGAGTGGATCTCCCTGCCTGACTCCTCGCACAACAATGAACGAGTCACTCATCTCGCCATTGATCATAACGACCGTCTCAGCATTCGTATACAGGGTCTTGATTGTGTTACAAAATCTAGGGGGAAATCCCATGTGCTCCAGAACTCGTAGTAGATATGCATGGTTAATTTTATCGTAAGCTTTTTCTTGGTCCAGAGCAACAATGATGCCATCTTCTTCTGCTGCTTCTGCATAGTTCAACAGGAACTTTGCCAGTTTCACCTGATCTTCGATTTTCCTTCCTTTCATAAATCCAGCTTGGTCGGGGTGTACCACAGATGGTGCTACCTTCATTAAGGTCAATGAGTAGGTCTTCGTCATTAGTTTGTGGTCGCAGTTCAGGAGTGTGATTGGGCGATAATTGCAGATCCGTGATTTGTCCCCCTTTTTGAAGATAGGGCTCATCCATCCTGCATTGAATTTGCACTTCACAACCATTCCGTGGTTTTCAATGTCAACATATAATTTTCCGAGGAACCCTATCACATCAAATAGTACATAGTTCGAGCCCTTGCTCTTTTGGAACATGATGTCCAACATTTTATAGAATTCATATGGAATTCCGTCAAGTCCAGGAGCTCTCCCATTATTTGAGAGCCTAAGGGCATACCCAACATCCTCCGGAGTCATTTCCTTGTTCATTTCATTGTATTCCTGTTCTGATAGGCGAACCTTGCATTTTTCCAGAGTAATTTCAGTCGCCATCATCCTCCCATATTCATCGGGCTGATCATTTTGCTGGATGGAGTCATGGTATTCCTTGGCCATCTTTGCCATCTGTTTTGGACGAGTCTCAAACTGAGGGACTGGTGCGTTCGAGGGACTCTCTATTCTGAACTCATTTATGTGCTGCTTTGGATGATACCCTTTAGCAGATTTGGTCCATGACCTTGTTCGCAATGTTTCACCCTCGACATCATACCGGGCTTCCGTGATAGCCTTCCGGTTCTCAGCATCCTTTTCTAGCTGGTCACGCATCTTTTTTTCCAGCATGAATATTGCTTGTGACTTGTCTTCTAATGGCATTGTCTTGTCGTTGAGTACAATGGTCAGTTGAGCCTTCCAGGTCCGTATCTGGCGAGTTGATTCATTTGTAATGAATCGGGAGCAGTGTTTCCCGTATTTTGTAACATCTGACTTGAATTGTGCCCACAGCGTCTGGATATTATGTTCCGGATTTCGCTCCAGGCCCTTCAGTGCTTCGAGATCTTCCAGCAATTTTGCCGCTAGAGCTTGAACTTCTTTCATAAATTTGGTGGACTTCAACAGGTATAGTGGCATGCTCCACCTTCCTTGGCCGAGTTGTTCGTCTGGCCGGCATGTTAGTTGTACCATCACAAGTCGATGGTCGGTCTTCACTGGGCAATGTTCAATTTTCCAGTCCCTATATGAGAGGTATTCTTGGCTGTCAACATTGATTCGGTCGAGTCTGGAGTATGAGTAATGAGTCTCATTTGTTCGTGGGTCTGTTCGGTGTTGGAAGCAGGTGTACTCCCGCGTGTCAGGGAATGTTGCGCGCCAACCATCACGCAGCCTGAGCAAGTGTTTGAGTCGTTTGTAGCTATCTGGTATAGAATCCATGGATCCGGAATTTCGGTCCATTGGGTCCTCCACGAAGTTCCAGTCTGCTACGGTAATATTTGGTAGAGGGATGGCAGGATTATTCCGCCATATATTCCACAGTTCCTTCCACATTTTGTCTCTTTCCTCAGGTTTATTAGGAGCATATATGTTCAGGATATTCAGTGTTGAGCCGTGATGCCAGGGAATAATAATCAATATGGCGCGTCCGGGGATTAGCTCATATTCGACAATGTTATCTGTATCCAGGAATTTCTTGTTGATAATGAATGCAACACCTGCAGTGGAGTTAGGTTTCTCCGGGTGAGCTGAGTATAAGAGTCTGAACCAGCGGTTGAAGATATTGTTGAACTGAGTTGCGGACTCTGGGTCAAAATGAGTTTCCTGCATCGCCAGGACACCGAGATTATTTGTGTCAATCATTTGTTTAAGGAATTGGAACTTATGGTTTCGGTTGTGCATGGACATATTAGTGTCTCTGCCGGCAATGTTAAGTGAGCCTATGTTCATGCTCGAGCGAGTGAATTTGCCTGAACTCCGCGCTTTTGGAGGTTTGTTCATTTTCCGTATCTCCAGGTTGGTTTTTTCCCAGCCGTTATCATTGTCGAGACTCGATGTCGACTCTCCTACTCGATCTCCTTGTCGGCCCTCGGTGCCCGTGTCATTTTGTGTTGTGACTGGGTGATTATTTGTTGAACACGGATCTCGACTATCTGTCGTCTGCATCTCCCCTGGTTGGGTAATACCTTCAACGAAATTTCCATGGTCTCGAGGCTCCCGCTCAATGCCTTCCATCGCATTGGGATCCGCTCTTGGAAAACTTTGGGCAGGAGCGGAAAAATTATTCAAGGGACTACCCTGTTGCCCTTCACTTTGCCCTGTAATAGCCAGAGCAACAAAACTGTTACAGGAGGGACCGCATGTAGTATAGCCAGGGATAGGTCCCTGGGTCCCCTGACTCCTGCTGGTTTCACTTTCTGAACTCACAGCCGGCAGGCACGTGTGAGAGGGAGGTACCACTTCCCCAAAACCCTCAAGTGTTCCAAGAGGGCCCAAGGTACCAAAACTGATTTCATTTGGGTGTGTATTCATGATGGGTTGCGTTTAAGGACCGCCGTCTCAGAGGTTTGTGCAATCCAGCATGTGGTTCAAAATTCAGATTGGCATTCTCTGGTGTTGCGGCTATCTCTATCCCTGCTGGTGAGGATAGGTATGCCCACCAGTGGTTGTGTAGCAGAATGTATTGCGGCGCACGATTGGTGTTAGTGGTGGCAGTGCCGCCTCCCGGCGGGACCCGTTAGTCAGCAAGAGCGACTCCCCTAACAGCAGTATTTGTTGCCATCTGGTGTTGCAGCTATTTCTATCCTTGCTGGCAGAGGTAGGTATGACACCAGTGGTTGTAGCAAGAAGTATAGTCTCCGCGGCTACAGGCAACAGAGCTGAGCGAGTTCAAACCCTTGAGTAAATGGTGAGTCACAGTGTCACATCACACAGAGGCTCTCGGAGTGCGTTAGCTTTGAAGGTGACTCCCCTAACAGCAGCGTCTATTCACAAAGCCCGGGAATATTTGTGAACATTGCTTTTGTAGTCAGTACTGCTGGGAAATGGTATGGACCATGCTAGTCACATAAATACAGAGTCGTTCAGAAATCGGAAGGTCGACTCAAAGTTGAAGTGCCGGATCACGTGATCTCGGCCGGCCGGAAGAACTATATGCCGTCGGGTGACAGGTGGGGCGGCGCGGGCATCGTTGCCCGCAGCGACGAGATGGGGGGGGGACAAGGGGAGAGGAAGGTGTGGGGATGCCGCCATGATACAGTGGGCCCTAGGTGTAGGGTGGGCTCTCTAGGCTCCATGAATGTCCTGTGGACTGGCCCGCAGGCTCGAATATGTGACTCGTAGGTCATTTCCGCTATTTTGCGGTGTAGCTCGTGGGCTACGCGGGTGTGGGGGTCACCCTTGGGCTCCGAACCCTGGCTGCGAACCCTACTTGGCACGTTAACCTCCACCACCTCCGTTTGACCCCTCGTCGACGGCCAGTCAGCGTGGGAAAGGTGGAGATGGTGGTGGTAGCGGATCAAGAAGCCCCCCAATGAAGGCTCCTCCTCCATCACGTCTACGGTTATGTGCACGACATAGCGCTGAGAGGATTCCCCAACTCTACCCCCGGTCCACACCAACTGCTCGGAGACCCTTTGCTACGTTCGGAATCTGGGCTGTGCTTGTACTTACTACTAATCGGCCTTGTACTTTCGGGAACCTTGTACTCCGTCCTCTGGCAAAGATCCTCGCAACCGGAACCATGATGGCTTTGGAACCAACACAAGGTATACGCCGCGGAACTTCGACTCTCTCAAGAACTTGATGCAACGGGGCGGAAAGAACAATAGCTTTGGTGATGATCAATCTGACTCTTTGTTTTCGATGCTCAATTCATCTCGGGCGAGACTCGGTACAAAGAGTGTTATTGTCTTCTATAAACGAACGGTGGAGATGACAGGCCACGATAAGTACCAGCCAGACCGAAACCCTTTGTCACTCTGCAATGCGGATTCCCCGACCGCCCATTCACAGTCTTCCGACCGAGCTGGTCTCTGCCGTCTTCGACGAACTCAATAATCCTGCCCGACCAATATGTCTTCCACTGAATCCACTCGCGCCGGTCGACTCCCAGCCACAGATCATTCGTCTCTCCCAAGTCTGTCGTGACTGGCGGGCTACAGCGCACAGTCGGCGACAATTTTGGACGTCCTACAAGGTGGACCTGGCCTCCCGTGTATGGACTCCGACCGACGGCTCCACCCTCCTGGCTCTAATGGAGGAGTTTATCTCGTACACAGAATCGAAGAACGCTGCGAAACTGGACATTGTCCTTACTATCGACCAGGGGGAGGAGGAGTCGGCGCAGGACATCACTGCCGACATTGTTACCACCTTCTCCGGCCGCCTCTCCGTCCTGCACCTCCGTCTTCCTCACACGGCAGTCGAGGAACTGTTTGACGCCCCCACCCTCCCGTTCGACCGCCTACGAAGGTTTGAGATCATAATGCGACCGCACGCATCCGACGCTAGCGAGAGTCCCTTTCCCCATTGGAAGAACCGCCGTGTACTCAAGGAAGCTCCGCTCCTGACCCAACTCTGCATCGGATATCATGAATGGCTCCCTACGGACCTCCCTCTCCTGGATCTAGAGGGATGGAATCCACCACTGGCCCAGCTGACCACATTACGGGCATCGAACGTCTGGATCGCTGGTGGCGAAGTTGAGCAGATATTGAAGAACTGTGCACAGGTGTGTGTGCGACTCTACAATTCGCGTATACGGAGTGAGTCTATACGAGAACGGTGCGACTGATGCCAGTGCGAGTGGTGGAAATTTAAGCGAGTCGCACTAATGATCGCGGTTAAACGCGCGGCCATCACTTCATCAACATCGGCATATCGCAGCCGCCGGTGGGTTTAATAGTGGTTTTAAGGCACTGTGAACACCGGGGGGAACACTGTTCCCCCCGGACCCCCCTCCTCCTGCCTGACGGCACTTTCAATACTGTATTCAGGTGTTTCTTCGATTTTTTCCTTTTTTTTTTTTTTTTTTTTTTTTTTGGAGCGTTTGGAGTAACAAGATCAAAGTTTGCAGAAGCATTCTGAGTCTGTCCGCTTGTGTTGCTGGTTTTGGGCCAGTCATGCCGGTCAGTTTGTCCAGGGGGAAATGCCGTTACGCACATAGTTCAACCAGTGTGGGACTCTGGCCTGCGGTTATCATCCGATACCGTTCAACGGCCATATACCCACTAAAACCCCCTCTGTGAGTATCCAATCATCCGGCAGTGAGGCCTCGTCCATGAGCAGCCCGCTCCACGTGTTTAGCACATCTCTTTTATTCAGTGCCAGTGGGCCAAATTTAATCTTATCTGTCAGGATCCGGTCACGCTGTAGGGCAGAGTTCACCGTTTTTAGCCACAGGTTGTGGATGTGCGTTGTGCTTAGTGTTGTTTCAGGGTTTGTGATTACCCGGTTCACTCGCAGTTTCCAGATAAGATGCCATGCAAGTGAAACCAATATAGCAAACAATCTGCCTTGTTCAGGCCTAACAGTCCCTCTAGATCCTTTAAACTTCACGAGGTTGCAGCCAAGGATTAGGCCCCAGCTGAGTTTTGGCCAGTCAGTGTATTTCATCGACCATAATTGCCGTGTTAGGGACCAGATAATTTCTTGTTCAGGGGATTCACATTCTAGTGCAATGTGCTCTAAGGAATCGGTTGCATTACAGACATGGCATATACCATTGTGCTTCATAACTTCAATGTGAGACCAGAAGTCCCCCACTCTGAAGGTGGAGTGCAGACATTTCCACAAGAATTCTCGTGTAAGGCGTTGGATCACGGTAGACCGGATCGACTTCCAGATAGTTGTGTCAGCTGGTGTGTATCCCGAAATCTCTTCTACTGAGCAACGGATACGGTCTAGGTTGATGAAGGTCGATTTCCGGTAGGGGGGCAGACTAAGAGATCGGATTATCCTTGTAAAGACCCGCTGCGAGCCTCGCATTAATGGCATTCCCGGAGATTCAAACATCAGGTCTATTTCCGTGTTGATCTCAACGTCTTGCACTGGCTCCTCGTGAAGTGAGGCAGCTGGATTCTCAGACACTGTCTGAAATTGTGTGCGAGCCACACGCTCATTGAGAAGAGCTATTGAGGCCTTTATTAGGTGGAAGTTGGGATGTCCAAGGTCATTTTCGTGCTTAATTCGTTCAGTGACCAAGGTTCGAATAAGGTAATCGGCAGAAGCACCAATCATAAGGGGGGTATTTTTTGGCGTGTTCTGCAAGATCAGCAGCAGTCCTCCTAGAAGTGCGGACGGGGATGTCATCGGTATGTCAGATCTATCAAACTTCAACGCCAGGGCCATATTCTCCCGACCTGTGTTGCTCTCACGTGTCAGACGAAGGTGGGCTTTAGGACCATGCTCACCCGGATGTAATATTTTTGCATGTAGGAAGAATGTTGTCATCGTTGGTGGCTCTCCCTCTATCGCATATCGCCGTGCCGATATCTGGTTCATGAATTCATCAGAGGCAAAAATCCGGAATCCATCCTCAATATTCTGGAGGGAGAAATCTGGGTTGAAGGTCACCGGTTCATTTGGTTGGATGGGTGTCGCGTTTGATTCCAACTCTTGGTCTGTCAAGGCCATCTCTCGGCATAAGTCCCGGTTTAGCATTGTTGGGTTCCACTTTTCGCTGAGACTGTCTATTAACATCTTTGCGGTTTCAATGCATTCCCCCGGGTGCACACAATCCAAGATTGTTCGATCTTGGTGGCACGAAGGGCAGCCACAATTCCTGCGGCCAATCCCAGATGGATTTATTGTGTGTGGTTTTCTCAAGACTGTTGTTTTTCGGGTTGCAATTACGAAGGCATCGCGCACTGTTCTAACTTGGTGGTTGATTCGAAGGCATTTGGCCGAGTCCCGGCGATTGGCTCGCTTGTAATTCCGGGTGTTCACACTCAGATGCTTCCAGATTGGCATCTCTAGTTTGACATCATTACTTATTGACAGCGCTGTAAATTTCAGGTTGAATTTCCGGGCTGTTAAAATCATATGTTTGAGTTCATTTGGCAGCGGAGTGTTCTTGGATATAGGAATATGTAGATCATGCATGAAGACATTCAGGATCTGGCCCGGTCTTATGTTCAGGTAGCTCCTCTCAAGGAATTTTGTAAAGATGTAATCTACGAAGTAGCACCAGGTGGCCCGTTTATTGCTAGGCGCCAGATAGGATTGGAGATTCCAGAGGTCAATCGCTTCGTTGCGCGCCGGTATATCGAGTATCTGCTTACCACCCTGGTTGATATCCAACATCATAGTCTCATGAGCGACCCTTGCTCTCTTCCCCTCCCAAAGGAAGATGTTCTGGATTTTCACCAAGGTATCTTCAACATCATCTGGCATGCCTTGGACCCGCGTTAAGTATTGGGTTCGACCACCAATAACCATGTTGATTATGTGACGTTTCCCTTCAAGCCCCGGAGAAGATACCTTCCACTTTTCGAGGTCGCTGGAAATTTTCTCAACCACCCCCGGCCATGGGGTAGTGTATGGTACATTGTTGCCAATCCACGCTCCGAGCATGCGGCAAGTCTCACCGTCTGGAATAACCCTCATGTTGGTGATGGACCCAATTCGGGTCTGGTCGTTGATCCGTCGCTCCTGTGAAACCCGAGCGCGGTATACTGCTCGCCCAAATGGCAGGAGAACTGTTTTATGTTCATTAAATCTCGCTGTTGATGCGGCACACCACAGTCTCAGAATTTTCCAGAGAGATTCAAGGTCATTGGTGGATGATAAGTACACTGTTGTGTCATCTGCGAAAAGGGAAATAAGTAGCTCTTTGTTCTTTCCGGGGACTTGGACTCCCTTCAGGCCAGAGTCCCTGATCAGACAGGCAAGTGGCTCAATTGCCAGATTGAATAAAAGACACGAGAGCGGATCACCTTGTCTCACCCCGCGTAATACGATGAATGGCGTGCTCATCTCACCATTTATCATCACGACTGTTTCGGCGTTTGTGTATAGGGTTTTTATTATGTTGCAGAATCTGGGAGGGAACCCCATGTGTTGGAGTACTCGTAGCAAGTAATCGTGGTTGATTCGGTCGTATGCCTTCTCCTGGTCGAGGCCAACAATGATTCCGTCCTCCTCGGCTGCTTCAGCATAGTTGAGGAGGAATTTTGCCAGTTTCACCTGGTCCTCAATCTTGCGTCCTTTCATAAACCCAGCTTGATCAGGATGCACGACAGATGGTGTGACTTTCATCAGAGTCAAGGAGTAAGTTTTCGTCATTAGTTTGTAGTCGCAATTCAGCAGGGTGATTGGACGGTAGTTGCTTATTAGTGATTCATCTCCCTTCTTGAATACCGGACTCATCCAGCCGGCATTGAACTTACAGGCTTCAACCATTCCATTGTTTTCAATGTCAGCATACACTTTCCCGAGGAACTCTATCACGTTGAAAGCCTCACGGTCGGAGCCTTTACTTTTCTGAAACAATATATCCAACATCTTATAGAATTCGTAAGGAATGCCATCAAGTCCCGGGGACCGCCCATTATTGGAGAGTTTCAGAGCATAGACAACGTCGTCTGGACTAATCTCCTTGTTTAGTTCGTTGAACTCCGTCTCGGATAGCCGAACTTGACACTTCTCCAGCGTCATTTCCGTTGCCATCATCCGCCCGTATTCATCTGGTCGGTCATTATGTTGGATGGAGTTGTGGTACTCCCTTGCCATCTTCGCCATTTGTTTTGGGTGAGTTTCAAATCGGGGGATCGGTGAATGTATCTTCGATTTTTTCAGCTTTATCAGAGGGATAATTCTATTGAGAAACCCGGGTGCTAACAGAAACCCTTCCGTTTTAGGCAATTTCACGGAAACCCCAGCAAAAAGTTAATGGGAAACCCACTTACGGCAACAACTGCCGGGAGCTGAGTTTTAAAAACGATATCACTCCTGACTCCTCTGTTCTAGAGGGATGGACCATTTGAAGACTCAAATAAAGCCTCTGGGATGCATAGAGGCTGCTCTCATTGACCCACAGTGATTCTCCGGCCCACTCCGAGATGCCGTGTTATGCCGATAGGCCGGGGTTGTGATGCCCACGCTGTATCGGAGTAAGGCACAGTGTGGATGAACACAACCCTGTGGGGTACACTTGTGTTGCAGATCGGTGTATTTCTACCTGTCGGGACTCACTGTAGATTCAGTGTGGAATATTCCGTCCCTTATTTTGTGGATCTGATGGGAAGTGGTGGACGATGGCAACTTGCGCCAGCGGATACCTGATATGATTCCAGAGGTCAAAGCAACACGAAACAGTTGGTTTCTGTGCTACCAGACCCATTTTACTCTTCGCCAAACCTCCAACCCTTTCGGCGCCATCGGCAGGCATTTCGGCACTGGAGGGTTTCTCCCTGCACCCGGGTTTCCAAATAAGGATTTGAGAAGCCGGGTTTCTCAATAGAATTATCCTTATCAGAGTTAATTCAATCTCTCTTACGCGGGGGAGACCCCCGCGGACCCCCCTTGACGCTCGCCGCTGGGGCCCACTGCGTCGTGCTTCCGCTCGCCGCGGAGGCCCACTGCGTGGGGCTTCTCCCAATTTTAAGTGTGTGTAGCCACTTTTTTCTGCTCATTTTGTGCTCCTCAGCAAAGGCTCAGCGCAGTACGAGGTTGCTTGATGCGCTGATGGCCGCATGTACGCGAGTCGCACTGTTGGTTCAACTTGGCGGCGAGTCGCACTAGTGGGCAGCTCGGGTAACTCAAGCGAGCTAACCGACGAGTTAAGCGAGTCGCACTCGCACTCTTCTCGTCAATCCTCATACGGAGTATTGATGTTCAAAATAGTTGATCATCTGCGACCTACGCTGCGACGACGACGTGCGGAAACCGGAGGAATCCAAAGTGACGCAAACGCCTACAATAATGGCCCACCTCAAAGAGCTGAGGATCACATTCCGCGTGATAGCTCCCCACCTGTGGACCTATTTCACCGCTCCGAGCCTCGAACAGCTGCATATCATTAGCATATACGATGACATCAACAACGATGGTGGCACTCGATGGGGTCAAACAGAATTCATGGCGTTCAGACGGCGCTCAGCCTTCTCCCTTACCACCCTCGCACTCTGTTTCGAATTCTCTGGGGATTCGCACACGATCATCGAGGCATTGGACACACTGCAGGAGGTGGAGGTACTCACACTGCGCTGGACAGGCTGGAAGGATTTTCCCAGTCCCGAAATTCAGCATCTTCTCCAGAAACTCAATACTGTAACGTGGCTCCCCCGCTTGCGCAATCTGACAGTCGACGCGACATCGGAGAGCGTTGCCGTCCTAGTTTCGCGCTGCGAGTCTCAGCTGGCCGCCGCGGAGGGCACGGTGTTGCAACTTCGGGATATCACGCTTGCCGCCGAGGTCGGGCCAGAGGACCTGTCGGCTGTTTTTTCACAGGAGGTGGACGGATTACGGGCGATGGGCTGCGATGTCAAAGTAGAAGTTATGACCTTTTTCGGCGGGGAGCAATATGCCGCGCGCGCGCAGCAGGAGCAGGATGAAGATGGAGACTCAGAAGAGAGTGACTCGGATGCATCGGAGACAGAGGACGAGGATACGGATATGGATGATGATGAAGACGATGAAGATGTTGGAATGGGCGAAGGTCAGGAAGTCTGATCCTGGTTGGCGAGATTATAGTTGTATCATTCTCAATTCCATGTCCACAAATATGGATAATAGTGCATCAACGACGTCGCTTTTAGGCCGCTGAATGAGAATCCTGGCTAGTGGGTGTCTGGTCTGTTATACCCCTTGTCAGTAATCTTGACCTTTAGGTTTTTCAACCACACATCAGAAGTAACACTTTGCAATCGGTCATCTTCCGCGTGGTACACTATGTCGTATGGTTCTCCTAATCAGGAGGTCTCTTCGTCAGGGGTTGGGTCCCTCCCCCGAGTCTGCAGCATAACCATTATTCGACCAGGAAGTATTTCTCTTCGAACCGTTGGCCCGGGGGTTAGGTCCCTCACCCGAGTCTGTTGCAGGATCGTCTCCATCATCGGTTCCTGCACCGGAGTCTTGAGGGCCAACATCATCTCCATCGTTATCGCTATTGCCCCCGTCCCCGGCACCGTCTGTCCCGTCCGCATCACCATCTCCCCCGTCATCGTCCCCAGCGTTCCCGTCCGTCCCATCCCCAGCGCCCGTCCCATTTTCACCATCCCCCAAGCCATCGCCCGGCGCCGCCGTCTGCCAACTCGGCAAGAAAACGAGACAGGTCGTGAAAATGGCGGGATCGCTGGGCTGCAACATTGCCAATTGATTGCCAAAAGAAATCAACTGAATGCCAGGATAAATGGATCAAAGATCACTCACCGTCGAGGGCGTAGGCTGGATAGTGGGTGTGCTCGTGACGGAATCGGACGGAGCGGCGAGTGGGTCGCTGGGTTGGGGCTCCGCCTACCAGTGTCATTCAGTGGTTGGAATTTAAAAGAAAGGGGAAATACGCACCGGAGTGAAGTTCGTAGGCGACGCATCGGGCTGGGCAGCGTAGGTTGAGTCGATTGTATGTACGAGCAGGGTTCAACCAATAAACTTACTACGCTGGTGGTTACCACCGGTGTCGGAGTGGAAAAACTCGGATCCTACGCAGATTCAATTCAACCTGGAAGTACACACAAGAAAAAGAACTGACTGTAGCACCGCCATCGAACGTGAGCGTGAGGCACGTAGTATAGATTCCCGTGACGACGAATCCGGCTGTGGTGTTCGTCGGGGTTGGGATCGTTGGCGCGGAGTCCGTTCCTGACTCGGAGGCGGTTGGGTACGACGCAGACAGAGACGAAGAGGAGGAGGACTGCAGCACTCGGTTCAGTGTGTTTCCTGTATGTACTGCAGGACGAGTCTCGTACCGAAACCAGCGCAGCGGCCCGCACATGGAGGAGTGCAGCGAGGACGAAAATTCCGGGTTGAAGTTTCATCGGGGTTGTTGAGATTCGTGCAGAGGGTCAGACGAGATGCAGGCAGCGAGGCAGAACACCTTGTCGAATTTATGCGGAGACTGAAACGGTTAGAATCGCCACAGAGTCAATGGCCGACTCACTTGGCAGATTACTCGACAGCAACAAAGTGACATTTGAGAGTAGCCACTTGACGTTGAAGGCGGCTTTGGTGGACGAGCAAGAGATGGAATGGTGATATGCACTGCGCTTTGACCGAGATGTGTAACGAATTGCATTAATGCGCCAAAACAAGTGCGTACCAGCAATTCATCTGTTCAAATTGGAGACGATTGGTCCTGGAGACGATTTGTACCAGAGCACGCCGGCATGAAATTAAAGGTTCAAATTACACCCACGGTCTAATGAATTGGCCTCAAAAATCCTGTGGTTCAATCTGGTTCAATATTGCACCCAACATAGATAGTGCGTACCGACTAATACATAGACGACGCGTTCGTCATTCATTCCCTCGACGGAATAACCACAACCGTCTGCCAATCGTAACGCAGCGTACGCACATGCGGACACGCCTCCCGACACTGCTCCAACACCTCCCACAACGGCTTCCAATCAACAGTGAACACACATATCTCCCGCACGGTTTGCACAGCATGCAGCGCGTGCGCATCGCGAATGCCGGTCAGGCACAGTTCGCGGAACACCAGCACGTCAAGGCGGGGGTACTTCGGAGGCGGCAAGGGCGCGGAGATGGAGGCGGGGCAGAGGGACTGGAGGAACTCGTCGAGGATGTAGCCGTGGACGTTCTTGATCTCGAGGTGTACGAGGCGCGGCATGCGCACGAGGCGAAGGAAGCGCGCGAGGGCGCCGGGGGCGAGCTCGTGCTCCAGGAGGTCAGCGAGGACTAATCTAACAAGGTTCGAGTCCGCGGGGAACAGCGAAGGGTGGGTGAGGAGGGGTAGGGCGCTCTTCTTCACGACTAGAGTCTCCAGCGGCAGGAGCTCTGGGCCTCTGGCTCGATGACGCGCTCGGGCTGTTTGAAAAGTTTTAGGTAGCCGCTGTTGTCGAGCCAGAGCGTACGTAGCTCGGGGTAGGTTCCGATGATAGACGGGCTTGTATTCACCAGAGACAGCCTCGTCAAGTTTGGGGCATCGGTGGAAAGTGTGAACAGGGACGCCACATCCCGTATGATGATCGAATAGCCGGCCGGTTCAATCGTTCCAGGCGCTAAGTCCTCCCTCTGGTCAACCACAAGTTCCCAGAGGCGGGGAAAAACGTGCCGGATACATGCGCGCGCCAGGAGGCGGAGAAACGCAGCCGCACCAACGACATGCAGGATACACAATCGTGCATCCTGTCTGACCACGAGGTTCAGTACATTCCACAGTGCGATGTCGTCGTTGGGGGTAGGCCGCCCATCGATTGTAACAGCGAGAGGACCGCCTTCTGAGCGCGCCAGGAGATTTCTTGCCTTCCGTGGCGACGAACGCGCCGTGAGGCGAACGTCCGCCCACAGAACCGGGTAGGTGTGGGTAATTCTGCGCCATGTTCCACACGTCTGGGAAACGGTGAGCATCAGCGTCGAGCCACCGATGTCAAAGGGTTGGCTGGATTTCCCTTGCTCAAAGACGTTAATGAGGACCTTGCTTGGAAGGATTGCGTTCATGCCGATGGTGGACGGAAGAGGAGGGGCACTGCCGAGGCGGTGCACGTCAAACTGTCTCGGCCGAAGCGGAGTTTGGCGGAGTTTGACGGAGTTGCACATTGCCGACGCGGCAAAACACGTCAAATGATCCGGCTGGTCCATCTGAAGCTCCTTGAAACAAACCGTCACAACCTCTTGTCCCTCTGCCCGTGGAATCGCCAGTTCGCCCTCCGTTTCGAGCTCTGACTCCCCTCCAGGTGTCAAGACCCTGGAATCTGTCCTGGTACCGCTCGATCGGTCTGCATCGTCTCGTGTGAACACTGAACAGCATTCAAGAAATTCCTGGAACTTGCAAAATTAACCAGTGGGCTGTCGAGCGGCGGTGCGTGGTATGTGCTATGCCGGCAAATCGTCTTCAGTGATAAAAATGTCCTCCTCCACAGGTAGGTTATGGCTTTGGCGCGTGCAAAGTCGGCGAATCATCTTCACAGCCAAGATGCCCTCGCGGTTAGCATTCGTGTTGTCGGATTTCTCCCCAGAATCTAAGGCTATCCACCACTTTCGACGATCCGCCGCGGGAAGCTAAAGGCAACTATGTTTAGTTGATTTGAAGACGATTGCACCCTACTGCAAGTCCAACGGTCGTAATGGGATTCACTCCTCTTGCATGACTCGGGGTGGCATCGGGACGCGGAGGAGACTCAAGGTTAGTTCTGCGGCTGTCCCATTGAGCTCTGCTGTGGCCGGTGTCGCGCACAGAAGTCGAAGCATAGCCTTGCGGCGTGTGGATGGCCAGCTTGGAACTACTGCGAGCGCCGAACGTGGGGTCGTTCTTGACTTGAATAGGGAGACGCGACTGAGATGACCCCACGGTTTGGCGCTCGGGCAGTTCTTGCGTACAGCGCCGGCGAATCATCTTCAAAGATAAAAGAGACCTCCCCACGAATATCGTTCGGACCGTTTTACTCGATCACCTCTGAGAAACTAACAGCAGTTATGTTTAGTTTTCAGAGCGGTTTAGCGGTATGGCCGTGATACCAAGAACCGTCGGCGTTAACTTTGGGTTCAACTTCCCATGCATGGCTGGCTCGCCCGTCTCACGACGTGGACCGCAGCCAATCTCCGCACCCCGCAGTCGCCGCCAGTGTTGCGGCTTCTTGTGCGGCTTTCTCACTGAGAACTGCTGTGGCCTGCACTGCTGTGGCCTGCCTCGCGCATGGAAGTCGAAGAAACACCTTGCGGTATGTCGACAGGTAGCTTGATCGAGCTGCAAGCGCTGAACGATGACCCCTCCACGGTCGCCGCTTTCAGCTTGTAGCGCCGGCAAATCATCGCCTTGCGACGTGAGCTTGAACCGCTACAAGGGCTGAACGTGGGTCATCCTCAACTCGAATAGAAAGAGGCGATCGAAGTGACCTCACGGTTAGGCGCTCCTGCGGTTCTTGCGTAGGGCGCCGGCGAATTGGCTTCACAGATAAAAGTGATCGTACTATTTTCCTCGATTTCTCGTGGAAAGCTAACAGCGACTACGTTTAGTCGACCTCGACGCGGCTGAGTGGTATAGCGTTACTGATCATGAGCGAACCTTCGGCGCCATGGTTCGCTCGCGCAGCTCACAATCTGGCCGTTGGCTCGGACAGTCAATGTCTTCACCACGGGTTCAAGGCAGTGCGCCGTCTCCACTGCTGTGGTCTGCTTCGCGTAAAGAAGTCGAAGAACCTGAATGGGCACCTTGATCAGCCAGGAATAACCTCAAGCGCTAAACGTGGGTCGCTCTCGACTCAAAAGCTGTAAAGAGGGGCGACTTAAAATGAGGTTCCCTCAGCGTCTCTCTCCAATCGAATGAGTCTCCCATCGTGTCGATCCCAAGTCAGTCCACGATTCATAGTGTAAGTTGTCTTTGCCGATCGAGGTTCCAACTTCCAAGTTGACATCTTCCCCAGTCAAACCCATGGCCTCATCCACCGAAACTACCGCCTTCGTCGTGGCCCTTGTGGCCTTGACCATAGCGCTATTCCAAGTCATTCAACAGTATATGGGCACATCTGTCATTCGCAATAAAGTCGGTCGCGCGGCCATCGGTGTGTGGGCCGAAAAGAATCGCCATCGCATCAATTTGGCTGAGTGGAAACTCTCGGTCGACTATCTGCAACCGACCATCACCTGGGAGGATGTTTATCACTGCCTCGACGCACAAGAGGATGAGGAGAATAGCATCCTGCGCCCGCTCCGCGGTAAATATCACGCGTCGGAGGCCCAATCCCTCGTGGTTCGACCTCAGGGTATGCAGTTCAGGACCGATCCTGGTCTGCGACTCCGGCGGGTCCCGAGCGATCCGGAGGCGGGATCGCCAGACGTCCCCCTTGACTCCCTCCCTTGGATCGAGCGGCTCATAGTTCGGAAATATACGAGACTGCTCGCCAGGCGTAGTGCTCCCCGTCGACGTCCTGTTACGGCGACCTGGATGAATCTACTCGTCGCGCTGGTCGGCAACCCACTGGACCTCACTCAGCACATATCCGAGTCGTCCTACCTCGACGCGGACAGTATCCCCTCGACCTCTGATAACCCAACAATATACGTCCAACTATCCTCCCTGATCCAGTTCGGAGCCCTACTGGATATGGAGATAGTGGGGGATCCCGACCTAAAACGACCGACGATCCATATGCGTGGCCGATTCTGCAGTATCGTGACCCAGGAGGAAAGTGGACTCGGCGTCGTAGGCCGCTACTACCACTCATCGCCCCTGTATGTTCATGACATGCAAACCGCTACCCCGTCGGAGCTTGGCACACTTGTCCGACATGCCCAGGGTAATATTTGGGTCGGTGACTCCTCTGCCCCCATGGCGCGCTGGGGCTATAATTCCGTCAATGTTATGTTCGCAAGGGTGACTGCGAGCCAGTCGGAGGACTGGTTTCAGATGGGCATATTGCCCTCATTCCGCGAGCAATGCGAAAATGACACGCATCCTCAATGGGCGGGAAAGTGGAATCATCCAGCGACAAATCGGGTCCCCTTCTTGCTCTCGTTCTGCGGGAACCCCGCCGTTGCAAACAGCTTCCCGCACTCTCTGCTCCAGGAGTGGCCCAACGACCAAAGGAGACTCGCCAGCGCGGCTGCATACAACGTGATAAACCAGGGCAAGGGATTCATTCAAGCCCCGCCCGGGTTTTGCGCCTCGTTGCATAAGGCGCACATCATTAGAAATGAATATAAGCTGGCCAGTAACTGGGGGGCAGAGCATGGCGGAGTGAGGGGCTGGGCCATCACCAGTGGCGCGGAGTTCGTGAAGCTAGTCTGCCCTTTCTGGCAGGTAGATGGACAAAGCGAGCAGGTGCCCATCCTGCCGGAGTTTCGCGAAATTATGGAGACTGGGCGTCTCGACACCCACTGGGGTAAAACCTATGACTCGAGCATCAACAGATTCAGCGGGGAAAACAAGGAGTGGGAGCCATACGCGGGTACCTTGTGCTGGATCCAGGAGACGATGCTGGACACATGGATCGCGCCGCGTGCTGATTTGCTCGTGCAAGGAGTGACCGATGAAGCCGCCATCCCAGTGGACTCGGGGACCGCGAATAAGTACGCATACCTGGCTGTCCAGGGGGACCCCACCAAAGGCCGAACGACGGGATGGAAACGGTCGCGGGCGCTGTTCATTCGGGACTACCTCGCCCGTCTTGCAGACGGCCGGACAGACAATCACGGTGCGCAAGTAGGCGTGAGCTGCATGTCGCCCGGGAATGGTGGCACTTTGGGCGAGGATGGCTGGGCGGATATGCCGGTCGGAAACGCCTCCGACTGGGCCGCCCTCGATGCGGTCCTGACTCTGCGCGCGGTCTTGATGGCGACCAGATTTGAGCTCATGTACAACACCGATGTGTTGCTTGACCTCCAGCAGTTCGATCCGATGATTCGCATGGCTTGAATGTCGCCTGATAGCTTTACATGTGCTCTCCCCTTCCTTGTATAGTATTTTTCTTGTAGGATGACCGGTATTTTGCTGTGAAATTCGATCCCAAAATCTTGGAAAACGGAAGGAGGGAGTGAGTGAGTACGAGCAAGTATTTAGACTCGGTTTATCCGCAATGAACTGGATATACTCACCTTGACCGTCGCAGACAAGGCCTTTCAAGAGATTTCAAGTTCTGAACAAGTTCTGGGAAAGACGGCTAAGTACACTGCCAAAAAGCAGCTCATAAAGCTTGGGCCAAAGGATAACAACGAGCCCGAAGGATGTCCAGAATACACCACAGAATGGTTCTGAGCGATCCGTTCGCGAGAAGCGACGACTCAAAAAAGCGAGAAGGAAGTCGGGAGCAAGCGATGTGATATTATGTAATGTCGGCCAGAGGCTGCATCAATCGGCAGGATAGATGTCGACACGATGAATGGTTGATTTTGTTTTTGACTTGCGTTGTAAATGTATATCCAGCTTTACACCTGCAATGAATCTACGGGAGTCCAATAGAATTGAAGGAGTGGTATGTAAAATAGCGACGGGAGGCGAGTGAAATGAGCCGGAAGATAGGTACGACATAAAGAGTAAGAGAATCGTAGGGTAAGAGGTATACGAGAATTATGGACGCCCAGTGGTTTAAGTACAGTACTTTTCATCCAATAAAATCTGGGTATCACCAGAAATGGACCGTCTCGGGCGCGCGACCAGCACCGAGTCGTATCTGAACTACATTACTCGTGACTGAAGAGAACTGCAAGATAACCGTCAGGTCAGAAACCCAAACAGAAAAGAAAAGAAAATGAACATGAACTCACCCCCACGCCGATGAACGACTCTGCACCAGTCAGCACGGCCATATCCACAGCTTGCGATACCGCATATGCCTCCAGACTCAGCTCCATGTCCAACGAGCTCGAGACATCCCAACCATCCGCGCGTAACAACGCCGCAACTCCCCCAATAAAATTCCTGTCGCCGTTCGACGCGATGTACACTTTCTTGAGGTCTTGCGGCGCGTATTTCAATCCCGACTGAGCAGCCTCCGCTCGGACCTTATGTATCCGTGCGGCGATCGCCTCAGGCGAGGGCCAGCAGTGGTCGAACGCGGCATCGTGGCGGGATTTACCCTCGGGGACATCGAGATAGTCCGGCAGCGCAGGCCACACATACCCGTGCGGCGTCGCGCTCTGGAACCCGGGGCGTGAAGGGCGCAGGGTGATCCCAGGCGTCCCGAGCAGATTCCAGGCATTGAAGTCCGCCCCGCCGTTGGCGAGGTTGATACAGTGCCCCTCGTAATCCCCGCGCCGGATGTGGACGCCCAGGAGTCCGGTGAATGGGGGTGCGGATGGACGGTATGGAGGGTAGGATTGGAAGCGGTACGGCCGCGGACCGACTGGGGTGAGGAAGTCCGGTGAGGGGTGCGGGCTGAGGACGTGGAAGTTGCGGAAGAGCGTCTCTGTGATGAGAGGAGACCACGCGAAATATTTGAGGGTAGGGGACTGGCTGTATGCCGGCCAGATGCTCAGGACGCGTGTAGAGCCGATAAACCTTGAGTCATTAGGAACGAGAAACGTATTGAGAACCGCTGCCGAACTCACAGATAATCAAAGGGCGGTCCTCCCTCCACACTAACGCACGGCGCGTCCATCTTTAACAGTTTGCTCGCCCACCGAGCAAGCATCTCCTCGCCGTCGCTCTTGTCGTCCAGGTGCATCCGGCGCATCGTCTGGTACATCTTCACCACCACAACCTCGCCTGGGGGACACACGACGTTCCACCACTCCTCCGACACCGCGCGCCGCACGACGGGGTCGCTAGTTCCGTCAGCGGACAGCGGTCCGCCGCCCGTTGGGCCCGAGACGAACGCGTTCATTGGGATGTGGAGCCAATGGCGCGTGCCGTCGTCGAGGGTGTCGGGGAATGGCGGGTGGTCCCGCGGGATATAGTTCGGGAAGACGTACGCGCGCTGCGATAGGTACGCGAGGTGATTGTTCAAGAGTTGCTCCTGGAAGACGTTGTTCCATCTGGCGCGAGTCAACGAGCCTTCCGCGTCGATTCCAGTGTCCGACTCACCCGGAACCCCACGACGCCTGCGGGAAGAAAAGATATCTGGACAGGTATAAGTTCGTCCACATGAGGAGCCGTTAGGCCACGCACCTCGGCCGTTGTGCCCCTTTGACCAAGATATCTGGCGGTACATGCTGCGGCAGTGTCCTCTCATAGAACCGTATATCTGGGAACGTCGGATGGCCCAGCCGTTGCGCCACCTCGTCCAGAATCATCGCGGGGAAGACAAGCGCCCGCTCCTGGCGAGGCACGAGAAACCACAGCAGGAGGACGGCAACAAGGCCATACGAGCCCAAGTTTGCCCACCGCGACTGAAATCGGGGGAAGTGCCATGAGAATTTGCTCTTCATATGTGGGGGGTTCGTCGCAGAGAAGGAAGAAGCAGGTCGTCGGACATAGCAGCGAGGTCAAGAATACCGACCATTGAATTGTATTCCCGGTATCAACGGCCAGTTGTGGCCGATTCCGGGAGGACTGGCGGTGCAGGGAGAAGCGGGAACAAGGCGGCAGGCACACTTCAACGACCCGTCTTTCGCCGAGCCTGTTGCAGTGGCGGCCGTATGTTCGTCGACAAGCTCCAGCCAATGGCTCGTTGGAGAACAGTGCAGACAGTGAGTCTCCTGCAGTTGGCGACAAACGGCATGAGCGCCAAGTTCAACACAGGTCTTGATGGCATCATGTTCGGCTTTAGCTGCGCAGTCTGCCGGTGTCTTGAAAATGAATGGGAGCGATATTCATCAGCCCATTGCTGTTGAGATAGATGTTTTGGCGAGGTCACCAGGGAAGAGTAATTCGGCGGGTAAGTTCCAGAGAAGTCCGAAAACCACAAATGCGAAATTGAGCCCAAAACACGGAAATGTTCAACTTCAAGTTCAACTCGACAATGGCAAAGGCTCGTCCGACAAGCTCGCCCGATGTGGGGTCGCTCGGGAGGTAAGGGACCTGCGTAGTCGTCAATAAAGCAACTAAGTTTAGTTCACACCAAAAGCCGAGTGGAGTGGTTGTGGCCCACCTGAGAGACGTCGGTAATAAAAAAATCTGGAAAAGGGTTTGACGAACGAGGCGTTCGGGGGAGGGAGTAGGAGACTATCTGTAGACTTGTACGCATCAATAAGATTCGGGCTGAAGTGTAGTTCAACATGATCGCTCCATTGAAGCAAAGATCAGTCCCCGACGATCTTGAGACTTGCAGTCCTACAGAAATAAGAGCAGAAGTGCAGTAACCCGTTGCTGATATTATCGACCTGCCAATCTGAGGGCTTGTTCAGTCTTTGACGGAAGGATAAGAATAAGGCGGCCGTATCTGCGCTCCAGTTGGCGTCAAAGGTCCGTAATCTGGGAGCGTTGCTGTTGAATCGACGCATCCGCAGTGTAGCTAGCTAAGGGAGAGAAGGACATGGTCACCGTCCCTGTGCGCGGGTCCCCAAGGAATGTCGAACGGCGCGAGGCCGATGTATCAAGCGTTCATTGGCGCGTTTGTGGTTCGCTGAATCTTGCTCGTTTAGCCTGAACAACCAAGAGGCGCGCCACCGAGCTTCAAACGCACCAATTGCTTCGGACGTCGTGCACGGTGCACCTCATGTCGGAAAAATCGGATTAGCCTTATAAGGCCTTTCGACCGTGCAAGGCCTTATAAGGTTTCACGGGCAACCTTATAGCACCTTTTAAGGTCTGCTCACGGCAAATAAGTTGCCCCTGGCTTGATACTTTGCATTCGGGCTCTGGGTGTTCATTTGAGGGTGGTAACATTGTTCAAAATACTCAAGCTCCCTCGCAAGCCACATTTAACTTTTTTATTCGCTAGTTTGAGATTCAACCGGCACTCTCACAATATACGATGGTTTGCAAAAATTTCAATGTTGCATTACAACCCTCTGGGCCTAGGATAGCAGCTGGGGCTCTTGAGCAGGTATGCTGGCCAAAATGGTGCATAACATGTTCTCAGGTCTTGTCTGGTCTTGCAAGGTCTTGTCAGGCAAGTGCTGTGGTATGCAGTCCACAAACACATACAAGTTGGAGTCGGTCTCTTAGTCTAGCGGTAGTGAACGTCATTACTCCACAGTCTCGCGCGTGTTCAATTCCTGCCCCAGCCATTCGTTTAAGTAGCCTAGTCATGAGTTAAGTTAGTTCAAACAGTAAGTTAGGTTGAATGTTCAATGGAAGCAAGTTCCCGATGCAACATCGGGAACTGAGGTTTTGAAAGATCGCCAGAGAGAGCCTTATAGGCCCTAATAAGCCCCGTTAGGCCTTGTTGGGTCTTAAAAGGCCCATAATGCCTTACAAGGCGTTGTTGGGCGATGTAGTACGTATTTAAAGCACATAAGGCTCTTTTTTCCTGATGACCTTATTAGGTCTGACATCGCCCGACATGGCCGAACAAGCTTCATCCGATTTTTCCGACAATTTCATTCCTCGTCATCGTGAGATCAATTGGAATACGGGAGGCATGGGTTCGATTCCCAACTTCCGACTGAGAGTAAAGTGATATTCTTTGCCTAGTGCGTTCGCCAATCGCATCGGCGCCGCCGGAGGAGGAAGGAATTCAAAGAGTGCCTTCCGCAAAAAATCCAGCTCGTTGGATAACCCCCTACAGTCGAGCAAGTACCAGATCAGACCAGATCGCTGTCCAGCCATTGCTGCGCAAGTAATTTCGAAAGCCGTGCCGCGAGAAAATCGACGAGCCCTGGTCTGGCAGTGGTGGCACGCACGGAATTTCGGAGTTATTTGGCATTTTGGGCGCAGTCCAAGACAAAGCAGTCGCCGAAGGGAGTACAAGGGCAGTTCGTCGATCATCCTTGGGGTACATATAAATTGAATTGCGTCTTCCCCAGCATTGCTATCCATCGCGCACTTCGACCGTTGCGTCTTCGGTACGTCATCGAAACGCAAGTAGTCCAGAGATGTTGGAGTGATTTGCGCACAAGGTTTCTGCAATTCTTGACGTTCGACGTATCGCAACCGCCGACCCGAGAGAGTACAAGGTCGTTCCCAACTTGTCTATCTAGATTGTTACGGTTACGGGCGGAGCAGAACAAGGCCACGGAGCAGAGTACAAGGTCACCATCCCCTGCATCGCTAGCGGTCGGAGGGAGTTCCGGAGGCCATTGATAATTGAATCGTCGTCGGTCGGCGGTGGAGGTCGTGTCTTTTACGAGGTACAAGCCTAATGATTCCGTTCCAGCAAGTTCAAGGTCGCTTGAGAAAATTCCTTCAGACGCGGACAGGTCCTGCAGTGCTTGAGTTTCGACGTATCGTCACCGAGCTAAAAGGAAGTAAGTACAAGGTCGTCTTGAACATTCGCGGAAGCTCCACCGACTCCGAGTCAGAGCAGAATAACGCCGGTTCAGCAGAGTACAAGGTCTTCATAGCTGTCCATCGCGCGCTTCGACCGTTGCGTCCTCGAAACGCCGTTGAAAAGCTCCAGCGATATTGGAGCGATTTCGATTGGCTCAACGCATGCAAAGGTATCCGAGCAGAGCAATCGCAGAGGGAAGGACAAGGGTAGGTCGGCAATGATCCTGCGAGGAAATTGAAGTACAAGGTCGTCAGCTCCACCATTGCTTTGACAGATATTGGCGGAGGGCATTTATTTCAATTGAAGCCGAGGGCGGTTGGTGATTGAACCGTCGCCAGCGGTGAGACGCCTGGCGAATGACGAAGATCGAACGAAGATACTCGGCCCAGTTCCTG
Organism: Mycena filopes; assembly: GCA_029281495.1. Taxonomy (NCBI): domain Eukaryota; kingdom Fungi; phylum Basidiomycota; class Agaricomycetes; order Agaricales; family Mycenaceae; genus Mycena; species Mycena filopes. Next base: position 122,527 of record JARIHR010000090.1, on the reverse strand, counting down.
ACAGTCATTATAGTCACGGAGTCAGTTTAAGAATCCTCAGCAGCGCAGGAAGCAATTTAGATGCGGTCTCGTGTCAGACGCGCCCGAGGTTCTGCAGTTCTTAGAGTTTACGAATCGCCATCGTCGGGTCGCCAGGAGGAGTACAAGAGCGCCTTGAATCATCATCATAACCGGACCAAGAACAAGGACGGCGAGAGCAGAACAAGGGCGTGAACGCGGAGCAAAGTACAAGGTCGCCTTGAGCTTTCCACCCCAGCATCGCTGTCCCTCGCGACGAAGCGATGCCCAAAGCCACAGTGATGCTCCTCTTGAATTTCCTGTCGGCTCGAGCGTCTTCGAAAAACTGGGTCCGCCGAGTATCAACGAGAGCAGAACAAGGCCACGTCGAGAGCACCGTTCGCCTCCGATGGCCGTCTGAGTCCATGAGATACAGAGCGTTGCAGAGCAGTGCACCCGCCAATTTGAAGTCTGGACGCGCGCGAAAGTTTCCCAGCACCCAGTCTTCAACTCTTGAATTTGAAATCGCCCCGGTCAAGAGGAGTACAAGGTCGCCAATCGCATCGCATTGTCAGTCCCAGTGTCGTTATCATTGACATATTATCCTTTATCCCTTTTACCGACGAGAACAAGGACGCGGAGACGGAGCAAAGTACGCCGCCCCGCCGTGATTGTTACGGAAGGACAGAGGAGGACAAAGGCAGGTACTTGACATGGAGCCGGTCCTCGAGAAGATCCTTCAGACGCTGTGTCGTACAAGTTTTTCTCCAGCGCGTCTCCTTCTTGCATGCCGATTTTCGAGTACCTTCTCTGCGTCTTGCCTTCCGCCACGCCGTCGACGAATTGGACCCTGAGCCAGCCAAGAAGAGTACAAGGGCGTCCCGACGAGAGAACAAGGACTCGCCTCGCCTAGACTCATGCACTTTGCAAATTGCTCCCCCGTCCGCCGTCGGTCTCGCCACTGCAGTTAACCGCGCAGAGTACAAAGTGCACCTTGTCCTCGCCTATTCACTTGTCCTCGCTTGTCCTGGTCCGCTCGCGTGCTAACGCGGAATGGAAGCGTCGCGCACGGGAGCAAGACGGAGGAGGCGAAAGACAAAGGGACGTCCCGATTAGGAAGTCCCCTTCTCCGTCGCTTCCCACCTTACAATTTTTTCGCTGTCCGTCGCCGTGTCCTCGGCGCGACCTCCACACGCGTCCACCGCACGAAGTAGAGAGCAAGCAAAATGATTCCAAAATCCCAAACGTAGAGAGCTAAATAAAAATACAAAGCGGTCATCTAAATAATATAATACGTCGTCTCAATCATCGTAAATGCGCTCGTCAAGAGTCAAAGCCGTCGGGGTAGTGGGAGGGAGGATATATAGATACAGATAATTAGGGGTACTACATCACAATACTTGGGTCGTCGTCGTGAGTCGGGTATGGATGAGGAGGGGGGATGCGTGTGCGAAGAGCAAGCAGGGGTAAGTAAGGCTACAGTAGGATGCGAGACGAGATAACAAAAAGAAAAGAAAAGCAAAGTAAAGTCAGGCGAGTAAAGTGAAGACGGGGATGGGAACGGGGACGGGGAGGAGGACGTGTATGGCGTGGAGTCGATAGACAGGAAATGGGGGGGCGACGAGCGCTACACGAACTCACTCGCATAGCTCTCCTCCCACTTCCCCTCCTGTGCTTCCCCCCCATCGACGCTCCCCCGCATATGCATATCCACACTCCCCCTCGCGAACCCGCGGAGCCCAAGCGTGCCGAGATGTAACGCGTCCTCCTCGGGCGAGGTGGGGAACTCGAAGGGGGTGTAGGTGGAGGTGGACATGGGGTCGTCGAGCTCGTCGGCCATGTCTGCGTCATCTTCGTCGCCGTTAGCGTCGACCTCTTGCTCGTCCGCGGCGGTATCGTGGTGTGATTGCGACGACTGGGAGTGCGACGATAAGGAGGGGAGGGGAGACAACCGCTCATGCCGCTGCTGCTGCTGCTCCCCATCGCGCTCGCCCTCATGCGCATGCGGCGGGGAGGGATACCCAAGGGAGGAGAGATGCGGCGAGTCGTCCTGCTCCCCCGCATACCCATGCTCCTGCGCGTACTGCTCGTGCTCCTGCTGCTCCCCAAAATCGCCCCCCAACAACGGCGACACAGCATGCACCGGCCGCGGCGCGTGCACCTGCCCTTCGAACGGGCTAACAACCTCCGCAGTATCCCGCGGGCTCGCCGCGCTCCCGAACCCAAACCCAGCCTCGAAAAGGGACGTGTCCGCGTCGGGGAGGTCTTCTTCCCCTTGCCCCTGCTGCGCCTCCTGCTGTTCGCGCGGTGAAGGGTGGGAAGAGAACGAGCTCGGCGCGAACAAAGCCTGCGCGCTGCTCGCCCTCCTCCCTAACCCGCCTCCTATCCCTGTCCCCACCCCATTTGCACTCGCGTTCCCCCAAGAGAAGGAGTTACCCGAAGCGAACCCCGACCCGAAAGAGAACGACGGGCGCGGGTACGAGGACGTCGGCGAGGCCCAGGAGAAGGACATCCGCCCCGGGCCTTGCAAGCCCAATCCCAGCGCCGATTGTGATTGCATAGAAGAGATGGAGGGTAGAAGGCCGGCGAGGGAGTCGTCCCCCGAGCTCGGCGGGGGCGGCATGTACGCAGTACCCCCATTACCACCTACTCCACTTACGCCTTGGTGGGGAGAGAAGGAGGGCGAGGGGAACGGCAACGTCAGACTCGGGTCGTAGGAATACGCGTTATTGGACGCAGGCGCGTACGACGACGGCATGGTCATGAAGGGCGGGAAGGTATAGGCGTTGGTGTAGTCGTTGGGGAGCGGTACCGACGAACTCCTCCTATGCAAACGCCATTCGTCGCGGGGTTGCTGCTGCTGCTGCCCGCGCCACTCCTGCGACGACTGGTGTTGTTGTTGCGACGACTGGTGACCGAGAGCAAGGGGGAGGGAGTACGGCGACCCCGAATGCGAAGAGTGCGTGAACGTGCTGCTCGGCGGGGACGAGGCCGACGCCGGATTCGAGTTCGACGCCGAATGCGAGGAGAGGGAGGGGTAGTAGAGCGGGTCCAGATGGAGCGGGTGCGGGTACTTGCTGCTCGTCGCGTCGTACTGGTCGTAGTGATTTTGGTGTACCGGCGACGGCGACGCAGAGTGGGAATGGGGGGAATGGGTAGAGAGGGAAGAGAGCTCATGCGCCCTCCGCCAATCAAGGTCCCTCACCGCGTCCGCGAGCGCCTCGCCCTTCTTCCCCTGCAGGAGCAGCTGCGCCACCGCCTCGCACCGCCGCTCGTCCTCCGCCGGCGTCAGCTGCCCCTGCCTACTCGCACTTGCACTTGGGGCCGGCGGGGGCTTCACCACCGGGGCGGGGGTGCCGGAGGGGGAGTCCGTGGCGGAGTTGGCGGAAGAGGGAGAGGGGCGCTTGTTGTGCACGGGGCGGAACTTGTAGTCGGGGTACTTGAGCTTGTGCTCCGCCTTTGCGTGCTTGGCTTTCGTCTCCCAGATGTGCTTTTCGGGGAGGGGGAGCGCGCGCCAGCAGTTGCCTGTGCCACCTCGTCAGTCATCATCATAAACAGGGAATGGGGGGGGAGGGAACGCACCGATAATCTTACTCAAACTCCCATGATTCGTCTCGATACTCCCAGGTACGTGCTTCTGGCGCACGAAATCGGCGCGGAAGAGCATGAACGCGTTGGGCGGGCGCGGGACGTAGCCCTGGCTGCGGCGCTTCCCCGGTGGCGCACGCCTGCGCGTGGGCGGTGGCGCGGGTGTCGCACTGGGGGGGAAGAGCGGGAGCGGGAGGTCGGTGGTGAGGCTGGGGGAACCGTACGGCGAGGGGCTGGGGGAGGGCGCGGAGTAGGATATGGGGGTGACGTTGGGGGCGAAGGTCACTGAGGAGGCGGACGTTGGGGGCGGCGGCGGGGGTGGCGCCGACGACGACGACGTTGAGTAGCCGTAGACGCCTGGCTTTACTGTCACTGCTGTCGTGGCCTCGTTAACCCTTTTTTTCCCTCAAAAAGCAGAGAGGGAGGGGGACATACGATTTATCGCGATTGAGCTCCTCCTCCTTCCAATCGCACTTGCCCTGCGGTTTGTGAGGCGTACTGCGGGCATAATGCAGACAATGGGAGTTGGAGAACAAGACAAGGATGTGTTGGGGAACAATGGGGGCGGGCGAGGACAATGCCACAAGTGCCGGAAGGCTTTAATAAGACCACGATGCGGTTGGCCACAGAAGACCCCACACGTGCTCTTTCGTTTGTTTCCTAATTCGGCAACCTCGTCCAAATGCGGTCGAGGTCCGAGCGAGAGACTGTTCGAACCTCGACGAGGTGCGGCGGCGACACGACGAGCAGCGAAAGTTGTATCTTCACCAGCGATGAGAACGCTCGTGGTCGGTCCAATTCACCGCCCCCCGCCCTCCAGCGCCCACCGCCCACCGTTGATTCATTGCATTCATTCATTCAACCAATCAATTAACGAACGGCCCTGCCATGACCCCGCTTCACACGAATCAGATTCCGTCCAATACATACATCCTCAGGTACCGCCGCGCCTTGTTCTCAATTTCGCCTTTCGCCCACCCGCCCCACTGACTCCTTGTATTCTCGCGCCGAGGCCCACCGACGAGGTTAATCTCTGATGATGTACTTAAATGCGGCGACGCGTACATACATACACAAGCCCACAACTGAGCGAGAAATTTGAATGGCAGCCTGCACGGACCCACATGAGCTGGCACTCATCGGCTTCGACTCCAAATTCGGCTTCCGCGCGGGAGTGAGAATCGAGAAGGCGTACCACGCGCCACGCGCTCTTGAGTCTGGAAGATCTTCGTGGAATTTGGCAGTGATCTGCGGCGCATCAATATCGGCGGGAGCGCATCAGGCGGCGGGGTTCGGAAATGAGTGATAGTGGTGGTGTATCACGATGTCTCGAATGAAAGTCCTCGCCGCGTAGTCTTTCTGTGATAATGGGGATTCCCACGGTTGAACTCCTACTTATTACATACCACAACCCCTCCCACAAAAGCCAATCAAGTGCGGTGCACGGCGCACAGCTGCCCACTTATGCATTTGCTCATGCGCAACTATACACAGCAGGACGGGGTTCGATTCCCCGCGCTCGAGTCTGGCACCTCGAAATTATGGTCTTTTTCTCCAGAAAGTATAAGTGCGTTTTATCTTTTCAATGTATGTAACCCATAGAAACACCGGAAATAATATAGCATAGGAGATCGAGCGTGGTGCACGGTACACAGCTGCCCCACCTACTCAAAGGCGTTGTCCTGTATGCAGGCAGCAGGTCGGGGTTCGACTCCCCGCGCTCGAGTTCGCCATTCCTCCAAACATTTTTTTGCTCCCGCATTAAAAGCATTACTTATTTTTGAATGGGTTATTGGTATGCACTGGATAAGGAGGTGGGTAAGGGGAATCGAGTGTGGTGCACGGTGCACGGCTGCCCCACTTATACTTCACTTCTTCCTCTATGCAGGCAGTAAGACGGGGTTCGATTCCCCGTGCTCGACTCGTGTCCCAGCTTTCCGATTTATTTTACTTCCGCATTGAAAGCATTCATTATTTCGAAATGGGTTATAGGTAGGCAGTGGATAAGAGGTGGGAGGAATCGAGTGTGGTGCACAGCGCACGGCTGCCCCCCATATACAGACTTCGGAGTTGTAGGTAGCAGGTCGGGGTTCGACTCCCCGCACTCGAGTGTAACCAATTCCTCAACCTTTTTCTCCCCCATTCAAATTATGGGTGACTTTGAACAGGACACCCACCAAAGGATAAGCTTCAGAGAATCGAGTGTGGTGCATGGTGCACGGCTGTCCCGCTTATGATGTCCTGTATATGGCTGGGGTTCGACTCCCTGCACTTGACTATTGCAGGATTTGCAACATATTTTTGCGCCTGATGATATGGGTACATTTCTTTGGACCATACACACATAAGATGTGGTATGAGAAATTGAGTGTGGTGCACAGTTCACGGCTGCTCCGCTTAAAATTACAACGACATTGCAGGTAGCAGAACGGGGTTCGACTCCCCGCACTCGAGTTCGTCCAATCCTCCCTGCCTTATTTTGCTTCTGCAACAGAAGCATTCATTGTTTTGGAATCGGTATGCACCGGATAAGGGGGTAGGAGTAATCGAGGGTGGTGCACGGTGCACGGCTGTAACAGTTTGTTGTCTATCATATAATAATGGAAAGCAGCAGGACAGGGTTCGGTTCCCTGCACTCAAGTGGTGACAGATCGGATGATATTTTGCTCCTGCATCAAAAGTGTTGTTTATTTTGAAACGGGTATGCACGGAATGATAGGGCTGAGGGAATCGAGTGTGGTGCATGGTGCACGGTTGCCCCACTTATCTCGACTTCCATGTACTATGCAGGCAGCAGGACGGGGTTCGATTCCCTGCGGGATTGACAAAACACGGAGGATACATACATGGTGAGCCAGACACATTTAATTGAAACCAGACACATACAATGAAGGTCCGACACATTTGATGAAACCCGACACATTGACTTGCGGCTTGACTCACGAGTCGAGGGGTACACCTATTTCCTCCTTATACATACCACTCGGGAGCGCTGACCTTTTGGGGGGATTCAAAGGACTTGAAGCCGTGTGTGCTCCCATTCTCTACCCACTTGAGATGACTTTTGCCCCGTGAAATATATTGCATCAGCGCTCAGAGCGAACGAGGCAGTGATTCAATTAAAATGTTGGCGTGGGAACTACTTCGGTGATTTCGGCGATGTTCGATTCCCCCCGTAAAATATATTGTACATGAATACTCAATAGATCTACGGATATTCTACATGGAAACTTGCCCTTGGGCCCCTGTAATTGAGACGGCCATGGTGGGTGAAGTGGAGAGGGGGGCAGTGGTGGTGGGAGGAAGGAAAGAGACGACCCACCAGAATCTCGCCGCCACGTGTGCTGTCGCGCGCACGCGGCGGCAATCAAACCCGACACATTCCCAAAGAGGAATACATCGGCCTTGAAGCAAAGCCAGACACATTGGCTGGATGTGTCGGGTTTTTATTAAATGTCTCTTGCTCCGGTATATATGTATCCTCCTGCTCTTGTATATACTCCATTCCCTGCCCTCGAATTATCCTCCAAATTACGTATATTTTGCTCCTGCATTAAAAGCATTATTTATTTTGAAATGGGCACACACCAAATTAATGAGCATGAGAAATCGAGCGTGGTGCATGGTGCACAGCTGCCCACTTAGGTCGGATTTCATCAATTGTGCAGGCAGCAAGCCGGGGTTCGATTCCCCGCGCTCGAGTGCCCCTCTCTCCAACTTATTTTACTTCAGCATTGAAAGCATGACTTATTTTGAAATGGCTTATGGGTATGCACCGAATAAGAAGGTAGGAGGAATTGAGTGTGGTGCACGGTGCACGGCTGCCCCCACTTATCCAAAAGCTTCGTCATGTATGCCGGCAGCATGACGGGGTTCGACTCCCCGCCCTCGAATTATTCTCCAAATTGCGTATATTTTGCTCCTGCATTCAAATCATGATTTATTGTGAAATGGGTATGCACCGGATAAGGAGGTAGGAGGAATCGAGTGTGGTGCACAGTGCATGGCTGCCCCACCTATATCATCCCGTGAATGATGCAGGCAGCAGCTCGGGGTTCGACTCCCCGCGCTCGAGTTGAGCTCCTCTTGGCATTTTGCCTCTGCATTGAAAGTATGAGTTATTTTGAAATGGGTTATGGGTATGCACCGGCTAAGAAGGTAGGAGGAAGCGAGTGTGGTGCACGGTGCACGGCTGCCCCTCTTAATGACTTCATGGAGGATGCAGGCAGCAGGACGGGGTTCGATTCCCCGTGCTCGACTCGTGCGCCATGATTCTGATAACTTATTTTGCTCCCGCATTAGAGCATTACTTGTTTTGGAAGGGGTATGCGGCGGATAAAGAGGCAGTAGGTATCGAGTGTGGTGCACGGTGCACGGCTGCCCACTTATGCATAGTTTCGCAGAGTATTCGGGCAGCAAATCGGGGTTCGATTCCCCGCGCTCGAGTTTGGCACACCGCACGATCACATTTTGTTTCTGCATCAAAAGCATTACTTATTTTGAAATGGCTTATGGGTTGGCTATGGGTATGCACCAGACAAGGAAGGAGTGGAATCGAGTGTGCTCCATATACAAGCTTTGGAGATGGTAGGCAGCAAGTCGGGGTTCGATTCCCCGCACTCGAGTTGGCCCTCACCCTATAACTTATTTTGCTCCCGCATTAAAAGCATTACTTATTGTGAAATGGGTTATGGGTATACACCGGATAAGGAGGTAAGAGGAATCAGTGAGTGTGGTACACAGCGCACGGCTGCCCTCATTACCGATGAATCTTCTGTCGGCAACAGGTCGGGCTTCGATTCCCCGCGCTCGAGTAGAGCAGTCAAAGAGCAGTGTCATTCGTCCTTTTTCACAGATCAAAGTAGGTAAAGTTTTTTGACCTGGGGATGCACCGGATAAGGATGGAGGGGGAATCAAGTGTGGTGCATGGTGCACGGCTGCCCCAGTGCCCCCCCTATATCATCTCGTGAATGGTGCAGGCAGCAGGACGCTCCTCTAACTTTTTTTTCTCTGTATTAAAAGCATTATTTATTTTGAAGTGGGCATGCACCGGCTAAGAAGGTAGGAGGAATTGAGTGTGGCGCACAGCTGCCCCACTTAGAAATGTCTTGAATATGAAGGCAGCAGGACGGGGTTCGATTCCCTGCGCTCGAGTGCCGATCCTCCAATCTCTTTTTTCTCCAGGAAGTATAGGTACATTTTTTCCTCGGAGTCTTTCGCACAGGGCAGCTGAGGACACCTGCCGGATAGGAAGGGTTAGGAAATCGAGCGTGGTGCACAGTGCTCGGCTGCCCCTGCCGATTCCTAACTGTGGATGCAGGCAGCAGGTCGGGGTTCGAAGGAGGTAGGAGGATTAGAGTGTGGTGCACGGCGCACGGCTGTGACAGTTTGTTGTCTAGCATGAAATAATTGCAAGCAGTAGGTTGGGGTTCGATTCCCTGCGCTCGAATGAGTACGGCGTTCAGCTCTCAAGCCACCGCCACCCAGGGGATCCTTTGTCCAAAGTTCGTCATCCTGTCGTCTGAGAAAATTAAGTATACCTGTAGTACGGCATCAGAAGTGTGGGCACTGGGCTGAGGCTCCTATGAGCCCGAAATTTCCATGCGGCAAAAGCGCCGAGATACCCGATATATTTCCCACGGTTCACTTTCACCGAGGTTGATGCAAAACGTGGTGTAGTTTATCTTCCGGACACATCATCCATGCAATTGGACGCTGGGAAATACGATATCTAAACTCGCAAGTGTCTCGAAATCGCCGTCAAACCAGTTGAACGGAGGTCTTGCGCCTGAGAGATTGTGTTAATTGCGGCAAAGGTTGTGCTTAGATGAAGGCCTCTGGGCCAGTGAAATGAAGTCCAATTGTTCTGTGCGTGGGTACTCCGGCCTGCGGTGATTCGCGATCCGGTCTGTGCCTTCGGCGGCCTTTCCCGGAGTATCAAAAAGCTAGCGCGTCCCTGAGGCTTCATCCTCCAGTCTCGCGCACACTGGTGTAAACACATCATATGAATTTGAAGCCGAAAAATACATCTGACACAAACACTCTGTTACCCAAGAGGAAAACACGCCCCGTGCTCCCCACATCTCTTCACGGGGTACATGAAGCTCATAACAAGCTTTCACGACGCCTCGGCGTTCTTGAGGAACTGCGCGTAGGTCTGCGTCGTGCTGGGGTTCAACGCAAAGGTCATCCCCGCGCCTGAGACGCTCTCGTCAGTCAGGGAGCACTTGAACGAAGGCGGGACGGCACGCACGGCAATGGGCACCCGCAGCCTGCATGCAGGCGGCGAAGTGCGGCACGGTGTCCTTGACGGTGTAGACGAACTTGGGGAGGGACCTGGATGGGTGTAAGAAAGAATAGGAGGCGGGTCGACAGCGTGAAGCTTACCCGTCGAGGTCGGACAAGCTGTTTGTCGGTGGTTGGTGAATATTATGCGGTTCGCCGAGAAGAAATACTTCTTACAAGCCCGAGTCCCAGCCGTTGACGCCGACGCCGCCCTTGGGAGGCGGGCACACGGCACCTTTATCGCGGCGTTAGCGGGTGAAAATCCAGCAGTGTTGGATGCAACGTACCGGAGAAGTTGGTGGTCGTGGTGGAGTCTAGACAATGTCCTCGTGGGTCAGAACTTCATGTCACGACAGAAGAGCAGATGGTCTTACGGTTGCGAGAAACAACGGTGAATGTGACGGTATCTCCGACCTACAGGGCACGAGTTGAATGTCAGTGCGCCTCTCGCTGTGTGTGGAAGCAACTCACGGCGGCGACGACGGTAGTGGGGGTGAAGCTGAGCGCATTGTTGGCGCCGACGGTGACGGCGTGGTCAACGGCCATGATGGCGGGGATGAGGGCAAGGAAGAAGGCTTTGGCGAACATGGTTGGTGGTAGAGCGTGAAAATGCCAGGTATGCTGAGGAAATTAACCTCAACTCGTACCTCCTTTTATACCCCACCAACCAATTTATTCTGCAGAACTTGAAGACGGTAGTCTGCGCCGCCAGTTGAGTTGGTGCCTGGAAAGGAGGTATTAGTGAGGAAAAGACACCACGAGACTCGGTTCCGACCGGGACGTTCATTATGCGGAGGTGATTCTCGGGTCCGACACGACGCGCTCACTCTGGGGAAAGCCTTCAGAGCGAATGCGGTTCGAGGCGTTACTTTCCTGCGTCTCACGGAGCGCTCTCGGTCCCGGGGGAAGAAGCGCGATTGGACGGGCGATCCCACCGTGAGGCATTTAATTCGAGGCAGCATGGCGAGGAAGCTGAATGTCCGTCTGCATATTGGGTGAGATTGTCTGCGCGCGTGTGATCTGTCAGATAGCTCCTGCAGTAAGATAAGTTCATGGTCAGTGCGCACATTTATTTCCTGAAAGGCGGGGACTCGCCGGTACTATTTCGTTGTTGAAAGTGGCCATTGGGACTTCAGTTTGGTGACGGCAATATCAATACTGTTTAGTATGAGCAAGTCCCTCCGCGAGATAACCGTCCAGAAGACTTCGGAACCAGCATCCAGTCCACCGGTCGGTTTAAGCTCTACCACATGCGCGCGGGGAAAAGCATGCGGGCTCGCGTTCGTGATCACGCTTCTTGAAGGTTCATAATAAAGTTTTGGACAGCCTGAGACTCGGAGGCTGAAAAACACAGAGAGGGTCTGGGTCGATGAGTGGTTTCTTGCCCCACGCATTCCAAACTTACTTTACCACCCAATGAGCGAATTCCTAATATAGCGCTCGTGGATTCTCCGCGTTAAAGCCGTCGGTTGCGAAAGGAGGATGGGCGGATCTACCTGGACATAAGACGGATGGCGGACACGTTGACTGTTCGTAACTTGATACTTATCCTTCGTCCGCCGGGGTTTCCGTACCCCGCGTGTACCGAATTTCGTCGTTTTGGGGCATGGAGAATAACGTTCATTGAAACAGATCACAGGATTTGAACGGTCCATTCGAAGACACCGGTGTAAGCAGCAATTGCGGGACCGAACCAGTCCCCAGGGTGTCGGAATCCATCTTCTCCGGTGTCTGGTGGTCTTGGCGCAGGGGCCGGCGAAGGAACGACTCCGGGGCGGTTATAACATGCGAGCCACCTAGTTCAGCCTTTCAATTGAATGCGTGAGAAACACGTAGACAATTTGCACACCTGTAACAGATTGTGATCGCTGGTCCGGTCAAGGCGACGCGACGCGATTTACTGGAGATTTGAGCTGAATCCAAGACTCAAGTGGCTCCGAGCATAGTAAAGCTCGACCAACTACGGCGTCGACTGGCGCAATATTCGCAGGCTTCCAGGGTTCCGAGACCTTGATGAACGAGACGGAGGCAAGCGCACGAAGCAAAACAGGGAAAAGGGCCTCAACTCGAACCAGCAAGAAAATGCTTGTGGTGGCAGAAGACAAGAGAGACTCAGAACGCCGATCATGATCGGGGATCAAACCCTCGGGACCGCAACCGCCTTGCTTCAACCACCATGGTCGGAAACACCAAAATCCAATGCCTCGTCGATTCGGTCGCCAGAAGACACCCAAAATTCTTACCGGGGTTCAACCCAAGGTCTACTCCTCCTCTTTTGCCCGAGGCCCGCCGCCCATAAACGCCCGAGCTCTTCCTGGCACTTGCCACTACAGCCTGGCCTCGTAAACGCAACTCGCGCAGGGACACATCGGACAAGGACTGTTAGATGCTTTTCAAGGCCATAGATCTGGTCTAGCGCTTTGTCGGTCACGGTGGACGACGCATCAACATCGGTCGGAGGGCATCGGTCGGGATAGCCACATTTCGTTGAGAATTTGGCCGCCGACGGAAGCCCGGAATTGTCTCCGCTGCAGGCACCTCCGAGGAATATAATCTATCGTCAAACGCAGCAAATTTACTTATTCCACCGGTGGAACCAAAAGTCGGTTCGCCTGTTGTCCGAAGTCGCTCTCATCCATCATTACAGCTATTTGCGGAAGTTAGGGCACGGATCAAATTTTTATCAAAAAGTGTTGTTTTGACTATTGCCCCTCTAACGACTTCAATTCTGGACCGGCTGCCCCAGAAATAAACCACACGACCTTCACAGACATAATCCAGTGTTTGGCCTCCTAATAATTCCCATTGTGCACAGGGGAGGCTTTGTAAGCAAGATTTCAGGATTTGGGCTGAATGCCCCGAGCATGAGGCAAGGAACGAGTTCAGAGGTCCATGATTCTGCCCGTACACTCTTAGACATATACCACATTGTATTGGATGCTCCCTGTGCTGCAGGGTAGTCCCTAACCACCTAGGAAAGGACACATATAACTTGATCCCATTGGCGGAGTGAAAGCTGGCCTGTCTGTCGACTCCCCACCAACATAAACCATACAGTGCACTTGTGATCATGGTGGAGAGTCTGCAGCCAGCTACTGGGATTTCTCTGACCTCATCTTGCATTGTTCTGGGGGTTACAACCAAAAAGGATGGAATATCGCAAATTTCCCCTCTATGCACGGTTTTCCTTCAGAAAAAGTGCCTATGCACTGTGGCCCAACTAAGGGAATCGATCGGCCATGGTTTTGGAGCAAACGGACAAGAATTACAGTCGTTAGAGGGGCAATAGTCAAAACAACACTTTTTGATAAAAATTTGATCCGCGCCCTAAGTTCCGCAAATAGCTGTAATCGAAGGTAGGAATGTAAACACAACAATCTGGAGAACCCCTCCCTTCGACACAGGCCTATCTCGCTAGCTCCTGCCCTCCCTTCAATTCAGCCTTCTCCGTGGGCGACTACCGGGGCGTCGCACTATCGCAGTTGAGGAGAATTGTACAGGTTCAACATCCGAATAGTAAGCGCAATACAGTTCATGCCCTCTTTTACTCCCGCGCAATTCTAGGCTTGCACCAATCTCAACGTTCCCGACGACGCAAGCTCGAAATGAATCACATTAGCTTCGTGGCAAGACTTATAGTGCGATACTCTTTGACGTAGGTTCGTCCTCATTGAATTCATTCCAGCTTCAATTCAATTTTAGCACGACTCTAGAGCCCCTTGTGTTGCGCGCGCCGACGAGGGAGGCGAATAACACTTACCGGAGGCTCAAAATCCTCGTCGTCGGGCGCCCAATACTCTTCGCCCCGAGCATTGCGCCGAGTTGGACTCGCCGCTGGCTCGTTTGGTGGCGGAAGAGCCAATCGCTATTGCGGAGTCGGCTCATACTACGGATGAGAAAGGGATGACTCGAGGAGGGCTACAATCGAGGCGGACAGGTTAATTGACAGTTTTTGAAGGGAGGTGATACAAGCAGAAACGCGCTTGACCTTGTGTGCGTGGAGATCGGGAGCGAATTTTCCGCCAGTGGTCCACGTATAAAGCTACGAGAGGATTCCACGACTGACCTCCAAGTTGTCGCCTAGCCTCAAGTTCTGCTGCATGATGCCATCCCGCCTCTTCTGCTTGATCATGCTCCTGGTCAGTTCTACGAGTTGAACTCTTGCCTTTCCTTCGCCTGAAAGGTTCGATTTCTACCACTTTGGTCCCGAATGCCGCGTTCTAAGCCTTGCCTAGTTACGCTTACCTAGCGGGGACGGTGGAAACCTCCGCAGGTGCCGCTCCAGCCAGTGGTAATAACTCGTGGGCAGATCAGAGTGGGAACGTTACCGCCCCGATTGAGAGCGCCATCTGGAACTACGACCAGAACACTCATGAGCTCACTGCGCAATGGATAAATACCAACGGGTCTACCGCAGCAAATCACATCGTTCTGGATACCATTAATGGTTCGACTTTTCTTCCTGCTTTGAACTCGGCGGTCTCATGAACATGTTGTGGTTTAGGCGATTTATCTATCACTGGGGACGTGGCAGCTATCAAAGAGGTCTCTCCCGGATGTGTGGAAGTGGTGGATTAGCTTCTCCTTGAACGTGGAACTCGTCACTGACACTTTTCAGGTCCTCGCGTGCGTGAAAGCGGAATGAGGGAGTCAAAGGGCGTCTGACGAGCCTTTGGTCCAGATTTCCTCTTCGTATTTTCTGAGAATGATGTTGTCGATATCCACAGTGGGGGTTCAAGTTCTTGAGAGCCGGAGATTTCCAGGAGGCACAGTCAGCGCCGAGATACCCGATGTTTTCCCCACGGTTCACTTTCCCAACGTTGATGCAGAGCCCAAGGTGACGAGGAATCAAATTAGAATCAAACGTGGCGTCAGCGGGCACTATCCATGCACTTGAAGATCTACACATATCATGGACGTCTGAATTCCCGCCCCGGAAATTGACCATCACACCGAATTCCCACGGTTGAGAAATGGGCAACGGATTTTCTTGTGCCGGAAAAATCGTATTACTCGTGATGGGAGGCCAATGCAAGTCGTGCTCAGATATAAATCTCTATCCGGGTGACATGAAGTCCAATCGTTCGCTCCAGAGGCGGCGTGGACCAATCTGTTTGTGTCGGGATATGAATTGGGTCAAACACTTCTCGGACTGCATCTTTCGGCCTCGCGAATAATCGTGCGCAACACTAGTTATAAAACCCAAAAATACATCATGACACCAGTAGCCTCAATATGCATCCTCCTTCACATTTCCTCACAGGATACAGTAAACTCGTAGCAGCTTTTCACGACGCCTGGGCGTTCGCGAGGAACTGATCGAACGTCTGCGTCTCGGTGGGGTTCAATATGAAGATCATCCCCGCGCCTAACGAACAGACGCGTCAGTCAGTAAGGCAAGACACAACGTAAACGGCACGCACGGCAGTGGGCGCCCGCAGCCTGTTTGCACGCGGCGAAGTGCGGCTCGGTGTCCACGACGGTGTAGGTAAACTGGGGGAGCGACCTGGATGGGCGTCAGAGGAAGTGTGTGAGGAGGATCGACGGCGCGAAGGCTACCCGTCGAGGTCGGACAAGCTGTGGGTCGGCAGGCGGTGAACATTATGCGGGTTAATAGCAAGGAATGCTCACAAGCCCGAGTCCCAGCCGTTGACGCCGACGCCGCCGTCGGGGGGCGGGCAGACAGCACCTTTTTCGCGACGCGTTAGCCACAAACCTCACAAGGGGGTAATGGGTACAACGCACCCTCGAAGTTGGTGGTCGTGGTGGAGTCTGTAAGTCATTTTCTCGTTGGTCAATTTCGTGGCACGATAGAAATGGAGATGTCACGGTTTTTGGAAACATCGGTGAACGTAATGGTGTCTCCGATCTACAGAGCACGAGTCGGCTTCCAGGCGCCCTCTATGTGCGTAAGAAACTCACAGCAGCTACTACCGTGGTGGGGGTGAAGGTGAGCCCACCGTCGGCGCCGAGCGTGACGGCGTGGTCAACGGCCAGAATGGCGGGGATGAGGGCCAGGAAGAAGGCTTTTGCGAACATGCTCGGTGGAAGAGCGAGAGATGCTGAGGAGGTTCAGTCGCAATTGACAACTCCTTTTATACCGCACCAACCGATGTATTCCGGAGGACTAAAAACGGATCTTTGCGCCGGCCGCTGGGTTTGTGCCTGAGAAGGAGGTATAAGGGAGGAAAGGATCGCACCAGAGACACGGTTCCGACCGGGGCGTTCGTTATGCGGAGGTGGTTCTCAGGTCCGCCACGACGCGCCCATTCTTGGGCCAGTCCTCAGAGCGAATGTGCTTTGGGGCGCACCTGTTCCGAGAAGCGCTCGGTCGCGCAGGAAGGAGAATTAGATGCACCACGCGATCGCGAGGGATTTAATCTCAATGATCACCATGGCGGGGGTGAATGCCTGCCTGTATATTGGGCGAGTTTGTCTGCGTGTCACGTATGAATGGCCCGCGTGAAGCCGAGTCGTGGAGTGTGAGAAAAGTGACATTGCACGCACAGTCCTTTCCCAAACATGGGGACTCGTCGTATTTGGGTGTTAAAAACGGACATTGGAACTTCAGTCCGACCCCACCGTGCCCGCGATACCAGTACTGAACGACGGGGTGTAAAATTAATCCCCGAGAGATTTCGGAGGGACTTGGAGACTTGCCAATATGGCAGTGAACAGACGGTCCAGCTCAACGATCGATTTAAGCTCTCCCGCATGTATGTCGGGAAAGAGCATGCGAATTGGGGTTCGTGACCCGATGCTTCTTGAAGGTTCAAAGTTGAATTTTGGGTAGCCTGAGACACGCGCACGCCGAGGCGAAGGAGCTGCTCACCGCATTCGCTGGCGCGTTCATCGACAAGGTTAGCCTGCTGATCCCGTCTAAAAAAATGGTGAGGGCCTAAGTCGATGAGTGGTTTTTGCCCCACTTGCTTCACCGCCCAATTAGCGCATTCCTAACATAGCCCGCGCGTGGATTTTCCGCTTTAGAGCCGTCGGTTGTGAGAGGAGGGTGGACGGATCTACCTGGACACCAGACGGATAGCAGACGGGTCTTGATCGTGCGCTGGGGTTTCTTGACTACAAATCCACCAGGCTTCGTCGGTTTGGGGTACAAAGAGTGAGGTAGGTTGAACATGTTCACAGGGTTTGCACACTCTATTCGAAGACACCGGTTGCAGCAGCAGGAACCGGGACCGAGTCAAGCTCCCAGGGTGTCATAACCTGAAAATCCGTCTGTCTTCGGTGTCTGTTGGTCTGAAGGACCGGCGAAAAAATGGCCCGGGGGTGGTCACAACACCAGCTGCTCAATGTTTCGAACCCTGGATGAGCGAGACGGGGAGGCAGCGGCCGACTTGACGACTTGAGATAGGCTTGAGGGATTGGAGAACGGTGTCGGCCTTGCGGTAGAGTGAAAATTGAGGGTTAAGGTGCCCAAAGTAGATCGTGGATTTCGAGGTTTCAAGGAGTTTTGACCCAGCGGCTAGCAGCGGCTTGACGCCTGGCCGGTGCTAATAGTAGGCAGCCCTCCGGCCTCCTGGGGCGAGTGGTGCAGCAGCGAGGCGTTTATTCCGGCGCAGCTGCTGGGGTTCCCGGGAGAGCGAACGTGGATACCCCGGCGGCAGACGAATGTCGAGCGGGAATTGCAGGTTCCTGAAGACGGTGGTGTCGAGTCAAACCGTGTGGCAGTGACCTAAAGTTGTGTTGTGTTTTCCTTGGAGGATCTCCGCGTATCGCTGGCGTTACGTCACTCAGGCCTCGCTCTGCCTCCTGCCCCCACCATGCTTACACGGTCCCTTGCCACCTTCCTCATCGCCAGCCTCGCTGGAGTTGCCGTCGCCCTCCCCGGTCAATCTCAACTGGCGCTGTCGAACAGCGGAAGCGCAGCAGACAGCTGGGGATGGGAGAGCTGCGGTGCGTGGATAAGTTCCTGTTTGGTGGTTTTGGCCTGACCCACGCTGTCTCCAGGTGACCCAGCGGACTCGGTCCAGATTAAATCCATATCGGTGTCGCCAGACCCGCCCAAGATCGGGGCGGACCTTACCGTCACTGTGGACCTACAGGTGGTCGAGACCATCGAGGTGCGTGTTCAGCGGACCCGGGGGGCATATGTACTGATTTTTATGGGTAGGAGGGTGCCACCGCCGACGTCCTCGTGAAGGTCGGGCGCATAAAGCTCCTCCAGCAGACATTCGATCTCTGCGAGGAAGCGTACGCTCTTTTGTCCACAACCTCTGTCCCGCTCTTACCTCCCCTCCTTGTAGTCGCAAAGCGAACGCCACCGTTGCCTGTCCCATTGACCCCGGTGTATACTCCATCGTCCAGACTGTGGAGCTTCCGAAGGAGGTGCCCAAGCGTATGTCTCACCTCACTCGCCCCTTTTACCATACCTCAACTTCCGCTGCAGTCAAATATGTTATCAATGTGCAAGGTTACACGAAGGACGAGGAACCCATGACCTGCGTTGACCTGACGGTCCAATTCCGTCCATTCTTCCAGTTGTGGGAGTAACTTGGCCTCCGCGCGAAGCCGCTTGAGGATTGATCATGATAGTTGAGCCTCGTATCCATTCCAATTCACGTCCCCACGAGTTTCTCCATTCGCCTCTCGTCTACTATGTCGCAGCTCCATTTATCATCGCTATCATCGGACAATACAACTCATTTTGCCTACGGATATAAGCATGCGCACGCCGCCCACCGCCCGAACGTCGGACCCTTTGCGCTGGCGCATCTAGCTCACTGCGTGAAGTTTGCAAAAAGAGTGAAGCACGTCATTTGCCGGCCTTGCGCGGTGAATGTCCGAATCTTCGCGCTGTATATGGCTGTCATGATTATTTGTTAGACCAGGAGTCCACCACCACACAGCGTATGTTTCATACCGGACGGGATGTCGCCTGGAAGCTGCCGCGTCAGCGTGAACGTGTGGTAGCCCTGTTTGATCGGGCATGTCATATTTGCTCCTTCTTTCCTGCAAGACCAGTCACGATTTTATTGCAGAGAATTTATCGTGCACTCACATCTGCGCGCACAAGTCGAACTGAGCCGACCAAATCTCGATCGACCCGGCTCCAACCGTCACGTTCCCATACGCGCCCACCTGAAATACCCCGACATTCGACGTTCGTAAATGGCAGAAGGGAACTTGGGTGGACATACCTTGATTGTTTGGGTAGCGTTGAACTCCACGCTCAGGGTAACGTTCTGTCCCTGCTTCGGCGCACTGGGTAGGATCGTGACGGACTTGAGCTGGATGGCATCCGTCTTTGTGCCTGTTCGTTCGGTGTTCAGCTTCACTAAATCGTTGACGAGGGTGGATTCGATTTCACCACAATCCATGATTGACGAAGGTTTGTCCAGATTCTGCGCCGCCGCGTGGACATGACTGAATCCGAGGACAGCAGCGACCAAGAGCGCAAAAGCGGGGAAGGGGACGATGTACATTTGGGTGAGTTAATGGGAGCCACGTACGCGACGACCTTCTTATACTCCTCAGCGCAAGCTCAGAGCCTTCGGGGCCAGACTCGGGCCGTGCTTCGTGTTGCTTCGTTTCGTACCAACACATTTCGTCCACCGAGCCCACTTACTGTAAGGCTGGTTCTTCGAGTCGGAAGCAACAAGATATGTAACAAACTGGAGGCGGATCGAATCTAATCTACCTCACTTACGGAAATCGCCATACAAGTCCATGCACACCATATCCGCCTCGTCGGCGGTGAACCCTCGGACCTGCACGGTGAATTTGGCTGAAGTCCTCTTCAGGTATACGGGAATCGGAGGGTAAACAAGAGCTGCGTACCAGGCGGAATTTCTCTCGGCAGAGCAACTGTCTGAATGACCTCGTAGTGTCCCTCGTCCACCGGACACGTCACGGAAGCGTTGGCGTTCCGCCTGGGCTCCAAGTGAGTTTAATAATACTCTTCACCACCACGGAACACGCACGCTTCCTCGCACACGTCGAACTTCTTCCGCAGGAGCTTCACAAGCCCGAGCTTGACCGTCACATCCGCGTAGGCGCCATCCTTTTTGCGTAGGAATGTGAGTGGTTTCCTTCGCCAGAAAGGGCGAATTCCTTACCACAATCCGCTTCTTAACGGTCGCTTTGACTGTGATGGTCAAGTTCTCGCCCGGCGCAGGCGGGTCTGGGAATACTTCGATGGATTTCACCGTGACTGCATCCTCCGCAAACCCTTCGCAATGGTCGTGTCAGCTACAAGCAGTTCTTCCACCGCATTTGCCGGACTCCGACGTACCACAATCCTCCCAGGACCAGCTCCTCGCTGCTGCTGTACTGGAGAGCTTGAACGCTCTCTGGTCATCGATGGACGAGCGTCCCTGGCTGGAGGCTGCGAGAGAAGCGAGCAGGAGAGCGGTGGGGGCTACGATGCGCATGGTGGAGGGAAGCAGGCCACGTCGCAAGTTAAAATCGATTATGTACTGGGGCTTCGCGCCGGCGGCGATTAGGCGCCCATGAAGGCAGGCGTCCGAATTTCGAACGTAACGTCGATGGCCACCGTGTTGCCGACGGATGGACAGGATTGCGATTAAAGCGTTGCTCGCCAAACACTCTGTGCTCCGGCGTCGAGTCTTTAATTTCGCTCTCAACTCGCCAAAATCCGAGGAAGATTAATGCTGACTCGTCAGAAGTGCTCGGGAGGAAGGCATTCAGGTCGGTTGGTGGCGGATAAGGCTATCAAGAAACAAGGTAAGAATCAGACGTTCGTGGGGGGAGTCGAGAATCGGTATGATCATTCGGGAAGGACAAATACGAAGGGGGAAGTTAAAGTACTTGGACGAGACGGCTGGCTGTACAGATTCTTTAAACCCTCATTTCCGCCGCCTCGACCGCACCCTGCCAGTCCTGTGGGATTGCTAACTTCTGACCGGACTCGGCCATGAATTGAATGAAGCGCTGTATAGCTATTTAATGCGAATGGTTGGCGAAGACGTTGCCTTTTAGTATCGCGCAGGCCGCTGCACCGGGTTTACTACTTACCTGCGATTACTACTTTCCTAACTGAAGTTCGCCAGGACCGTTCCCGTACCTCCCCTCTCGAGCCCATAGACGCCCATCGCCTCAACACCCAACACAGCCTTGGTCGGCGTTGAGATACGGACTCAACTCAACCACGCCACCATGGCCAGGAAGCGCAGCGCTCATTGCAGTCCGCCCGCTGCGTGCGGAATGTACTTGTCCTACATAACCGCCTGCGGGGCCACTTCCCCGCCCATTGAAATCGAAAGTTGACTCGGTTGAAATTGAACTTGGAACGGAACGGCAAGAGTGCGCGGCGAGAAGCGGAAGCGGATGCAACCGGTTTTGTGGGGATCCACGTCGGTGACCGAGTCCGCGTTCATTCCGACGGAGATAGCTGAGCTGCCGTTTGCTATGCATACTCCAACAGCGCCAGCGCCGGTAGAACTTGAGATTTAGCTGTGGAGTAGTACCCGCCCCACGCCGTGTCGGCGTGCAGCAAATCCTTGCGCATGGTGTTTGCCGCACAGGGTCGACGGGCGCTGTGCCCATGATTGTCTGCAAAACAAAAAGTTAAGTCAGGATGGAAGTCAAGGTAGTGGACTTGCACCATACATGGATGTCTCGAGCTAGCATCTCGGTTTTTCGTCGAGGTCCTTGGTATCCATGCGGCTATGAATGTGGTGAATTACGCAGTTCCAGGGACAACTAACGCGCGCTCATCGATTGAAATCTCAACCCAATACCAGGAATCGCTGCGTAAAAGTCAGCCAAGACGCCTTTCCGGTACCCAGAAGTTGAACCCCGGCTGCGGCCAGGAGCAGTGGTTCGTCGCGCCAATCAGATATCTGGCGGGCGGGATCTTGAACTCGCGTCCTTTCCTACCGTCTGCGCGATGCTATTTCGAGGATCGCCTTCTCCACGACCGTACGTCGTCGATATCCCGTACTCAGTGCTCGAGGCCGAAAATTTTGCGCCGCGGCGAGGATGAAGCTGTTTGGCGCTGCATCGCGCGATGAGCCTTTCTGCTGCGCACATAGTAGTACTCCCTATGGCGGTGTCCGGGATGCTGAAGGTCGATACGACGACCTCGAGGGGATACATCGGCGCCATGGTCTTCTTGAGCGATAGAGCATAGAACTCGAGATTCCGCGCTACATCGGTAATTAGAAACGACTCTATCCACCGACGGCCAAATTAATCTTACCAGCCCTGTGCACTCGGATAAACGGCGAGCACGCAGAAAAAATAGCCACCCTATTGGGGCGTTTACCCTGGTCCCGCGGGGTATTCCGCCAACATTCCGAACGAGGTTCAACTCCGAGGGGACATCATTAACTCCGCAGCCTATCATTTCGCACAGCGTACAGCGACGTACTTGGTCGATTCAGCCCGTGAGGCGTCCAATCTCAGGGCTGAGGGAAGAGATCATTTGGGATGCTTCTTGACCTCCTCGTCGATGAATATCTGTCGCGGGCGTCAGTGTGCGTGGAAGCCAGACAGGAAAAATGCATCTTCTCATCCTTGAAGTGCTCCTTGCGGCTTTTCAGAACTTGGTCGAACGCCTTTCGCAAGGAAAATTCGCAGTTTCTCGCCTTTGGACCCGAGAACCAAGCTGCCACACATCGGCAAGAGTTGAGACTGGCTTGATAGCGACTGGAGACCTGAAAATCGTCGTTCAAAATAATGCATGGTAGATTGAAAGGAAGGACTGGTTGGCTACGCCAGCTGCTGCTGGCTTTGCGCACTAAATCCAACGAGTACTTCGTGCCTCTCCCCCGAGTTACTTATCTGCGCGTCGAGCGAAGCCCGCGGGCCTTGAATGGCGCGATGCTGCGATGCCACTCCCGCGCGTTGGCAGAGTCAGGAAGCAAGAGGAGACGGCGATCACCGTTTCAAACAACCATCAATGATCCCATCACTTCTAGACTCCCAGGCCCTGGAACTCCGCACGCGGGTGACGTGGAGCTTTGTGGACCCACATTCTCGGATGATTGCCCCAAAACGCCGCCTAATCGTTGTTGCTACCGTCTCACCACACCACGCACCACCCAGAGTTTTTTCCGTGTAAGGTGCTCATGTTTTACTACCCCTGCACTCTTCCGTGCCGCGCTGATTCGTGTGCCTTTGCGCCAAGTATCAGTGAACTTAACTTCAAGGCACAGCTTGTGGTGACTCGCCCTGATTCTTCGCGTTGCTGCCGGACCTCGCCGTTGCTGCAAGGGCACACCCTGGGACAAGTCGATCTCGTTTCGGTAAGCCCTCTACAGCTTTTGTCGAGTCGAGTCTCACCAACTTTAACTCTAGGACATCGAACTGAATGCCTCCGCTCAGCCCCGCCGCAGCGGCGTAATTCAGGCGGGTCGAGTTCCGTTCTAATTGATTCAATTAAGGCTAAAGATTCCGTTCGGTTCCGTTCTTCCATTCCGCTCAATTTGTTTCAGCTTGGTCCTACATACACTCCGCTCTAACTCGACCGCACAGGCCTGGGGTCTTTCTATGTATGCAGACGGTCCCACTTTCATTCCGTGTGTCAGAAATCTGAGTTGCCGGAGTGAGCAGCCGAATTCGGTTAACGTCCCGATGCTGTGTATCCAAAGTTGCGACGACCTCGATCACGAATTGGTGAGTGTTTGACTCGTCAGAAGCGGGGTACGCGACTACGATTCCTTCCGCGTGCCTGACTCTGGGATAATATAATTTATTCGTTCGACGCGTTCATTTGCAGTGCGCGAAACACAGGTGTGTTGTTCCATCCTGTTGCAGGTACCGTTGTTGACGCCGCCCTTTTTAGCCCAAAAGAAACGAAGGCCTGGTTCAATATCATCATCATCATCCGCAAACGGTTTGTTCGCTTGTGAAACACGACACAGTGGAATGCAGTGATGCACGAAGCGCTCAGAACATAAATCACAGAAGTATAAAGCATCGCGAGAAGTTCGCTTCGAGCAAACTCACTCACATCCCGTCAACACCCAAAGACTTGCGATGTCGAGCTCGTCGTCCGCACCGCCCCCCTCCGACCCATTCATGAAGCGCCGCAGGGCGTATGTGGCCTGCGCGAACTGCAGAAAGGTGGGCTTGTTCAACTACCTCGCTATATCCAACCGACTCAACGATATTTATTCTGGGTTTGCAGCGTAAAATCAAGGTACGATTTTCTCATTCCGCGTCGCGTTTTGAATGCTCACAGTACTACTCCCCAGTGCATCAGCGTCTCGGAAGTCGACTACCGACCCTGCACGCGTTGCGCCGCCAAGGGCCTAAAATGCGAATATTTCGCGGTACCCGAGGACTACGCGCCCCCGACGGATCCGGCCGCCCCCACCCCCGAGCCGACGCGCCCCCATACCCAGGCCCAGGGGTGGCCGCACCAACCCATCACGCCCCCGTCAGCCGGCCTCAACGACTACCTCGGCGGCGCATCCTCATCGCGGCGCGGAAGTCGGGGCGGGGCCGTCCCTCCTGGCCCCCCGCGCTATCCGTACCAGCCCAAGTCCACCCACTCCGGCTCGCGCCCGCCCCAGTCCCAGCCCTCCCCTGCCGCGTATCCGCAGGACGCGCACGGCTTCGCGGCGATGCAACAGCAGCAGCCGCAGCCGCCGCATCCCGGATTCCAATACAACAACGCCTATTCTCCGCCCAACACCATCCCATATCCCACGAACCCCGGTGCATTCATTCCTGGCACTGACGCCAACTACTATGGCCAGACGTACATCCCGCAACAGCAGCACCAGCAGTGGCCGCAGGCTATGTAAGTCGCCGTTCTGACTCCTTTTGCTTGCGCGAGTCACTGATTATAGAGTTTTTAGACAATGCATTTGCCCACCCGGGGGACCGTGTTACTGCGGGGCCAATATCGGCGGCGGTCGATGATCAACCCCAGAATTCTTTATACCATCTTCGATTCTATTTCGTTACACCCGATTTGATGCTCAGCCAGAACCATTTGTAGTCGCTTGCATAGATATCTTTTTTACTTCTGCTTTCCTCTTTGCTCTCGTACTCTGACTCGGACTATTCAAAACTTGGATGGGACAGTAGATTCACATTGTATATACTTACATACATGCACACACTGAATGCAACCAGTTGGTTGAAATTTGACTGGCGTTAATTTCGTTCGTTTTCCGTTCGTTCGCGTGGACCCTCAAAACTGGCCGGCCGCCGACCTCGCCTTTCATTTGGTTATCTGTACTGTGATTGATTCCCCAAGTATGGGTATGGGAGAGGCGAACTGGCCAGCGACCACCACGCCACTTTCAACCGGGTAAACGCATTACCGGTTCCGACATCTGATGATGTTGATCTTTCGGCATCGAACCTATGCGATGCTCCTTCCCACAACCATCAACTGCATGGTCTCCTGGCGATTGGCCCTCTTCCGTCGTCCGAGTCCTCGCTGAGCGGTTGGGGCGCATCACTACCATGGTGTGTCCATGTGGGATTAATCTTCGTTTCGCTCACATCCAAGTTCCAAGTCCATCTCAGCGTGGCGCGCGGAATTTCATCTCAGGCAATTGCCAGGAGCTGAAAACTCGCTAGGAACCAAAATACTCGGCTGGCTCTTCGGCGATCTGCATCTTCATCTGGCTCAAGATCTGCACTTCGGCTCTGCTTCGTCCTAATTCCCTCGCGCTATGTGCTACTCGGCGATGCTGCATGTTCTTCTAAACTGTGACATCTCAAGGGTCCAGCGGCAGCTGCTCCACCAACGGAATCATATTCGTACTGGGCTCCGACTCGATCTCATATCACTTTGAATTTCTGGTCGCCGCCTCGGATTTGTGGGGTGTTCCAACTCGTATCATTTCTGTGTGGATGCCTGGAAGAAGGCTGGCCCTTACAGCTTCAATTCTGACTTGCAACAAGAGAAGACTCGGAGTCGCTATTGGGACTCAGAAGGCAATGAAGACCACAGCATATTTGTTTGATCTGTCGTTATCGCGGTAATCCAAACAACTTCACTCAGGGCACCAAATAACTACTGGGGCGTACTTACTGTATTCTCGCTCCGACTCTGACTCTGAAGCGGCACTGCACTTCGCCTCGTCACCACAAATCAGAGATACAGCTTCAAGTGGGTTGCGAATAGACTGCACACCTGCGCCGTGCGCCGCCGAAAGGTGGTTCCACGTTTAGGCAGTTACTCAGACTCCTTGCGTGGCGGATTTACACCAGCGACCTAGCACTGCAGGTTGACGGTGTGTGATTAAATCTTGGATGGCAGCGCCTCAGGACACTCATGCTGCGTTGTAGTGACCGTGTCCGACGCAGACTTCCACTACACGGGGCAACACCCTTCCTTGGAGTCTCGGCGCGACCCCTACGACCCACCATCTGCCGGTATCAACTCTACACTAGCACCAGTCTCTCTCCCAGCCGCCGACTATTCTCGACACTGCGGCGAAAGAGTGAACTCGACCTCGACCTCGACCTCGACCCCATCCCCTCCTCCTTCTCGTCGTCGATCTGGCCCCCGGGGCCCGTCCCAAATCTCCCTACGCCGAGACGTCTGACGGGATGCACGGAGTAGCATTGGCAAAGTAACGCCGCCGCCCTCTTTCCGTGCCTCGACCCTGCAGCCTCACCGGCTCCCCGTCCTCGTCGACCTCGCTCCTATCCCCACCCACCCGCACCACCGAGGACTGCGCGCGCAGTACCAGAGTGTGCCTCCTTCTGTCTTCCGCGCGTGCCGTGCTCATCCTGCTCCTGTGCAGGGCACCGTCGCCCGTGCCTTCCGCGTCCGCCACGATGCTCGCTACCCGCGCTCTTTTCCCCCCTCCTAAACTCGACCCCATCCCCTCCTCCGAATCCCCGTCACCCTTCTCGTCGTCGACCCCCCCATCCGCATCCCCAAAGTCCCGACGGCGAGATGTCTGACGGAATACACGGAGTAGCATCGGCGAAGTGAGGCCGCCGCCCTCTCGTGCCTCGACTCTGCAGCGTCACCGACTCCTCATCCTCGTCGACCTCACTCCCATCCCCACCCGCCGGTACCGATGAGGACTGAGCGCGCAGTACCCGAGCGTGCTTCCTTCCTCCTTCGCGCGCGTGCCGTGCTCCTCCTCCTGTCCAGGGCACCGCTCGACTCCACAGCCTCACCGACTCCTCATCCTCGTCGACCTCGCCCCCATCCCCACCCGCACCGCCGAGGCCTTCGCGCGCAGTACCCCATCTTCCGCGCCCGTACCGTACTCCTCCTGTCCAGGGCACCGTCGCCGGTGCCTTCCGCGTCCTCCACGATGCTCGCCGTACTCCGCGCTTCCTGCCCCCTCCCTTCCCTCTCCCCACCGCCCTCATGCGCGCGGCTCGCAGTGTCCCTATGTAGCAGCCTCTCGGCGTTGTCTCGCCCCAGCTACCTCGATACCTGGGGTGCCGAGGCCGCGCTCGATATTGCTTTGGGCGTTGTCGGTCCGCTTGACTGGATCGATGTTTACAGTTCTCGTGGTCTCTTAGTATTCGCCTTCTCCGTCGTCTTCGTTGTACATTCAGTCCCTATATCCATCGAACTTCTCCTTTGTCGCCTCCCTCTTGCTTACGCCGCTCACTCATCCGCTCTCTCCACCCCGTCACACACCACTGGCACTACGCCTCCCTCATCGTACCTTTGCTTGCATACAACGCCTTACCTGTCTACCTCATTCCGACAGTCGCAACGAGTACGATGAGTTATTACATTCGTAACAAGTCCCCAGCATTACACTAAGCAGCAGCCAGCACGTATGGAGTCGGAGTCAGTCGGGCGTAACTAAAAACATTGAACAAACTCAAGCCTCCACCACGCGCCGGACCCTTAACGGCATCTGCGGCCCCTTGTGCTCCTCGCCGATGACAACAGGGCGCTGCACCGCCGCGCGCGCTGTCGTGATCTTCTCCAGCGGCAGGGCGAGCTCGAACTCGAAGGTGCGGATGAGGATGTAGAGGAGGGATTTCATCCTGGTGCCATGCAATCAATCAGTACTTCAGTACTTCGGCTGCGCATCTCACAAGGGAGGGAAAGAAAGAAAGGAACGCAGGGAAGCGGGAGGGGAGGGGAAAAAAGTAGGAGAGCGAGACTCACTCAGCGAGCGAGAACCGCCACCCGATGCAGTTGTGCGGTCCCCCGAGGAAGCTGAATAGATGCGCCCAGACGCCGGGGATGGCGCTCGCTGCGTCGGGGATGGCGTCCCAGCGGTCGGGTCTGAATTATAGAAAATATTGAGTGAGTCAGGGAGTAGGATTGATTCACAACTTGTGTAAGTAAGGCGACGCGACGACGACGACGAGAACGTACCTAAACTCGGCAGCATCCGCGCCCCAAATGCGCGGGTCGCGGTTCAGCGCAGCGATCGGGACGTAGATGCCCTGGCCCTTCTCCATCCTATAACTTCGTCAGTAACGTACACAGTGCACACTGAAGTTCAGGGAGGACTGAAGTTCAGGGAGGACTTTAGGGAGAGACGCACAGAATACTATCCCGCTTCACCCCCCGCTTATCCGTATACGGCGTCCCCAGCGGCAGCACATCGTCCTTCATCGCCATCCGGCTCGTGAACCCCACCGGCGCGTGCACGCGCATCACCTCGCGCACGACCTTCTCCAGGTATGGGAGGCTGTTGAGCGCGTCGAGGGTGGGCGCGTCGGTGCCCATACTGAGGAGCTCAGCGCGCAGGGTCGTTTGGACCGTGGGGTGCTGCGCGAGGGCGAAGAGCGCCCAGGTAGTTGCCGTGCTATATACGCTCTCATTTGGTGGATGTGGTTAATTGAGGTAGGAGACGCGCACCTGGTCGTCTCGTGTCCGGCAACGAAGAACGTGGGCAGTTCTGTGTGAATATTCGGCAGATAATTAGTTCATTATACTTTGGAGTAGCGGGATCGGTGCACGCACGGGCAATGACGACCGCGTCGCTGAGTCGTTGGCTCTCGGCAACCTCCTCCGACATATTAGATCGAATCAAAAGGGAGAGCAAGTCCCGGCGATCCGACTCCTTCTCGCCGGACAAGATCTCTGCCTTTGTGTCGTGCAGGAGCTGCAGCCCGATGCGGTCCATCACCGCCCGGGCGCCTGTGGTCGCTTTCCCCTTCGGCTGTCGGGATTATTCAGGCCAATTGATATGCAGGGCGAAGGAAGGAAGGAGGGAGAGGAGAGGAGACATACAACGAACAGGCGCGCGATGGGGAAGCGCGCACGCAGCATCGGCCAGATGCTTATTTCCGTCGTCTTGAACAGTTTCTGGAACGCGGTGTCGAGGTCGGTGGCGCTCTTGGTGGCGTCGAGGGCGTTAAAATGGTAGTTGAAGCCTGCCAGGGTGCAGGTGAGAGGAGCGACAAAGTCAAAATTTAAGCGCTGTGGAACTCGTCTTGCGGGTGTGGGACGAACGTACGTACCTGCGAGCCCGATGACATCGAGAGTCATGGCCTTGAGGCCGGCCATAACGTCGATGGAGGTCCACTCGTTGGTTTCGGGGAGTTGGTTCGCCCAGAAGTCGCTGAGCTGTGGAGTCGGTTAATGAGCGCGATGATGAGTGTGAATGGAACTTGAAGTTGTAGTTACCTGGACAGATTTATCGATAAAGAGCTGCGTGAGGCCGCGGACCTGGGAGGGGCCAAAGGCGGGGCTCTGGTGTTATCGGGCGTTGAGGGGGGGAATGCGAAGAGGAGAGAATCTCGTACCATGATCTTTCTCTGCAGCATCGAGAATGGACATGAGACTCAGCGGTGGACGCGGCAGTTGAACACGCACCAGCTTTGCGTGCTCATCGTCCTCGGTAGCAAGAAGACCTGCGAACAAATCCTCATTCAATGACTCGTCCCAAAACCCCAAAACTATCTTACCTCGGCCAAGGAGGGTATCCATGCGAGAACGCACCGGCGGCGACTTTTGATAAACGTCGCTGTGATTTACGATCCGGTGCAAGGCGAGGGTATCGATGGTGTACAACTGGGTAGCCTGCGTTGCGGGTTAGTACTCGGACTTGAACTGTTCAAGACACGGCGCGACTCACACTGAAGAGACTGTGGATTTTAAACGTCGGTCCATATTCGGCTTGCCATTCTTGGGTTTTCTCAATCTGTGGCCGTTGAAGTGAGCTGAATTATATTATAAACAAACTTGCTGAGAGATTCTACGCACAGTAGCCTGCTTGAAATTCCCCCAACGCCAGCTGGGATTCGGTGGGCCCGGGATGCGACTGAATGCAGAGAAGAAGTGCCAGCGAACGAGTCGGTAGACAGTGTGAGCGACTTGGGCGCCGATGAGGACGCCTGCGAGGGATGCGAGTGCGCGCAGGAGCATGGCAGATTGTGGGGGAGTTCCAGTCATTGGTGCGTTTATATACGCGGTAACCGGCCGCTGATCACCGTCGGATCAGAAGACACTGTCAGGCTATTTGAGTGTCCAGTCGTGGGCCGCAGCGGCGCAAGGACTCTACGAACCTTGGTAAGGGGAGAATGGACGGGACCTTCCCGGTCGTGGCAGGAAGCAAAGAGAGATCGGTTACAATACCGAGACAGCGGGAGGTGATGTCTGATTTTTGTCATCGTTGCACTGACTTCAACACGGGTTGTCTGCAGCGCATAAATTTGGTACTGTGAGGTGAGAAGTAAAATGAAACTCGGTAAACCATAGTGCTGGCGTACGGGACCATGCAAAGGAAACTCGAATTATGGCCAGAGCAGGTCAGTCAAATAGAAGTAAAATAGAAGTATTGAGTTGAGTTACTGCGAGGGTTCTCTCCAGGTGTGGTTAACGGTGAGACACTCCCGTCAAGGTGGTTAATGGGCCTGCCGCGAAGGTCCTCAAGGACTGGGCTTGCCGCGAGGGTCCTCCTGAGATTGCAACCAAAGTGCCCGGATGATCAACGAAATGTTCATGAGAATCACAAACATCGGACAAGGGAGAATAAATCGGCGCTGCTGGCAAGTCAAGTTAGCGCCCGAGAAGCAGACATAGGAAGCACCTGAAGCCACGACTCTGCCTCCCAATCAACCACGAAACAACTGTTGGAGAGAATTTCCTTGGCGCGTGAATGGACTGGTATGTGCCGGCAGCACAATGAGTTTCAAAGTTTCAGGCAAAGTTCGTTCGAACATATCAAGGTCCAAGATCAAATTTAAAGTGGCACGTCAGACGTCTCCCGCTTGTGTGTCTCCTCGCAAACCACCGGCGCCCCCATTCCGAACCAAACCCGCTCGCTCGCCTGCAATTCGCCAAGTCGAGTCCGCACCGCTGGATCGAGCTCGCGGCAACTCTCGCTCAATTGGGTCAACTCCACCGCAAATCGGTGGTACGGGGTGATCCGGGAGACCACGAACGCGAGGAAGACGCTTGCGTCAAAGCGCAACTGCGAGTAGAAAATGATGGAAGTGAGGCGCGGGACGACGAGAGGCGATGATCCTGCTGTCAAGCTGAGTTGCTTGAGAAGTGAGTCGGAGATCAAGGGTGGATCAGGCGCGGCGGCTGGTTCGCAAATCTTGGCCGCAGGAGGATCGGAAATCACCAACTCCTCGAGGACGGTTAGCCCGAGGAGGCATTCGAGCAGTTGTTCTTCTGTTATGTGAACGGGGGATATGTCCAGTGTGCGAAGCTGGGTGTGAAAGGAAGAGCGTGCGCAGAGCGCGAGAAAGTCGGCATGCGGCCAAGGAAGTGGGAGGAAGGGCCAATTGTCGGATTCAAGGTTGAGATGGAGGAGGTGGGACAGGGTTATTTCCGACATAAGACTTTTCAGCGCGATGTCGCATTTCAGGGGCTCGAAAAGAGGGTCGACGATGTCGTATTCCAACGGTATGAAATGAGGGTCTAGGAACTCGACTGTGAAGGCTTGAGCGTTCGAGGTGAGGGGTGCGTGAAGGAGGGGTTCGTCTTCCCACATCGTCAAGGTGAGACGTAGTTCCGCATCTTGGCTCAACTGCGGCAGCGATGCGATGAGCGATGGTTGGTTTGGGGGGAAACCTTGGACGAAGTGGAGGAAGGCCAGTCGAGGAAAATCGAATCTGGGGAATGCAGCGGCGGTCTTGACATGAATAGTATCTTGAGAGCAGACGCGGAGAAGTCGTACATTGCGCATCTGGGCTATGGCAGAACGCGACGGATGATCCTGCCAGATATCGACGTCGAGAACCTCCATCCGCGGAAAGTCGGATCCCTCGACGTCGAGGAAGGTGTGGAGGCAGTTCAGAGTTCCGCCGAACTGACGCCATTGCTCGGAGTGTGAGCTGAGGAGTTCAGATACGAGAGTAGGGACAACGTCCGGGGCGGCAATGTTGAGGGGAACGCTCCCAGCGCGTTCGAGGACGGAGCGCAGCAAGAGAACTGTCGCCGCGGTACGACGCTCAGTCGACACGAGGCACTCGGTCAGCAGTATGTCCGCCCAGAGAGAGGGTGTGCCGATAGCAACGAAGTGCCAACGAGAGCAGACACGGGAGAGAGTCAAGAGGGGATCGTGAGCAAGGCGTGCTCTGTGCATTTGGTACCACACAGCATCCTCGTGTTCATCTTCGTCATCTTCCCTATGACATCGATGAGAAAACTCTTGCCAGCATAGGCCAAATATTCGAGCTAGCAGTTCGGTTGGGAGGGACACATCGAAGCGAATTAACTGCTGCTCCATTCTGTAACATTTTAGCATACGTTTCGCCGGTAAAAGGCTGAAAACACTCGAACCTTACTTGCCCACTTTACTATGGCTTGCGCCAGCTTTGCGCGTTGAATACCGACGCTGGGCGGTCAAGTGGAGGTGTGTTTATGAGTGGTAGGGAATCCAAGGCTACTGGGAACAAAATCGGCGTCGTAGGCGATTCGACGTGGTGGCAGGAAAACGAGTGCAGTGAGTCACATGTGACGCGACGGTCTGGACGGCAATCACCGACAAATCACGAGGATAGAAATACTCCCGCGTTGAAGTTCGAATTCTGGGGTGACTTGTTCAACCAACCCGAGATTTCCGCCTAAGCACTGAGAGACTTCAATTTTGGGGCCGTTCTTCCCTCTGAAAATGCTTTTCAATCAAAAAAAATCACACAATGTTCAAGCAGGCAGTGGAACTCCAAGTTCAGGTGTGCCCAATCAGTCCAGAAAAAGGAATGTCAGGCCTTCTGAAGATGTGACCGAAAACTTTAATTTCAGTAACAATTTCAGACGCACTGAAACTATTAGTTCCAGGTTGGTTCCAGCCTTCCAGGAGCCCTGAAATCGTTCGGCCCGGCGAGTTTCGGACCTCCTGAAACTTATATTTTCAGTGCACCCTGAGACTATTCCAGAAACCAGAAATTTCAGTTACATCTTCAGAAGCCCTGAAGTGTCCCTTTTTCTGGAGTGCAAGGCTCACCTCTGTGATCGTGCCAGTCCTCGCGATCGGAACAGATGTCAGGGACAGCGCCAGACACAAGTTCAACCAGTCAGCCATGGGTCTTTTCGTGGGCTCGGTTTGGTAGGTTCAGCGGCCACTATTATTATACACCTTCTCGAACAAAAAAAAAAGAAAAAACCAATACATTACCAGGTTTGATTGATTGATGGTCAGCTTTTACCGGCCGCTTCCCACGGTTCAAATATGGCCGAACGAGACGGGGACACATTAGTGCTCGGGATGGACAGCACAATGTCTCGTACTTGATGGCAAATGACGCCCAGGACTCTGTCATTCACTGGGGTGTAAGTTGAATATCAAGCCTCGGCCTGTGCCGGCTGCTTCTCACGGTTCAAATATGTGACAGCCACAATTTCGTAAGTGGTTGAAACATAAATGGTTGAAAATGGAGAAGGCAACAAAATCATTGAAAAATGACATACGTGAACATACATAGATAGGAGAACTACACTGGAACCATTAACTTCTCTGGGTGATCCTCAGTTACACTTGCCGGCCGCCCTGTTGATTTAATATCGGTGAACACACAACTTGTGGTATATCTTTGGGTGCATCTAAATTCGCCAGCCACTCCAATTACGGGGATTTGCTGCCTTGGACATCTCCAGCCAGCCGTTCATCAATGGCAGCAATCTTCTTTGCCTGTAATGACTGTTCAAAAAGTGGCCTTGCAGTGGACCACAGTTCCTCCGCCCGCACCCGATCACCTCGTCCCTTGGCCACGTCACCAAGCCGGAAAAGGCACTCTGCCTTGCCATGATGGATATCCATTTCTACAAATCCATTCAATGCGAGCGTGAACAGAATGACAGCAGTTTCCTCATCACCATATGACAGGAGGATGTCACCCCAGTGGCGTAGGGCTTGGAAGACAGTGGCTGGTTCGTTGGACCTGCGTGCCCAAATCAAGTACAATGTTGCCCAGATGTGGTGTTCCGTTTCAAATGGCCAGTGGGCACTGTCTGCGAGCCTGTCCAGGCAAAACCCCAGAACTCGTCTATCGCACCCATGATAGGATGCTACATAGTGATTGAAAATCTGCTCTGCATCTGATATGCCCCCATCACGTAGGTGGAGGTCCGCAAGCACCACATTGCAGAGGCATTCACCAGCAGAAAATTTCATGGTTGTGAACATTGTCCTGGCTGTGTTGAGCTTTTCACGGACAGCATCTGCTGGCACATTTATTGCCACATCAATTTGCGCAAGATTGAGTTGACTACACGCGTAGTTGAACGGATCCTCCGCTGGGGATGTGGCAGTGATGAAATCAAGGTAAATTTGCCGCGCCTCAGAATATTCGGTCTTATCCTGATGGACCCCGGCAAGGGAGAGCATGATTGTGTGACCAATAGCACTGCTTGATATATCCCAAAGTTGCAACACATCCTGTGCCCTATTTAACAAAACACGCTTTTGCCCAAAGGTGGTTGAGGACATCCCAGCCAAGAACAATGCATGAGCCTCGGAATGCATCATTCCTGTCACAGCAGCCAATTTTTGTGCCTCTGTCGCAGAGAGTAGGGCCAACGGATGGTTGCCCAGCGCAAAATGAACCTCAGCACTTCTTATCAGCCCAGCAAGTGTATCAGATGCATCTGTTGTATCGGATCTCTCCCGTGCAAATTTGGCCTTGTCTAGAGCACACTTTGCCGCACCCAGATCCCCTTTATGGTGGCAATAGTAGCCACAGAGGGCAGAGTAAAAGTGTGCTGCATTTCTTGACATCAGTGTCTGCAGAAATTTGGAACAGTCAGGGGACATACATACCCTCAAGTCGTAAGTCAGCAACATTGGGAAGATTTGCGAGTGCACGTTGGATAAGTGCACCCACATCAACTGGGGCAGGATACAAGTATGTTGCAAGTACTCGTGTGGTATATCGGATCTCCATTGTGTAGTTGCAGGGTTGCGGGAATATTGATGGAATGTAGGTGACCAACTCCGTGTACCCATTCCCGCACATGTGTCTTACTGATATATAGGCGAGGGAGCACTCAACAGTCTCCGCAAGGCCGGGGTTTCTTGGATGAAGATTGTGCCGCAAAATGTGGTAAACATTGTCCATATTGGCTCTCAACTGATTCATTTGGCGAGCCATATGGATAGTCCCGAAGTGTTTTTGGTACAGCTTCAAGAGTGCATGGAAATAGTGTTGGATAGGCTCCAAAAGGGATGGAGCAGGAGAGTGGAATTGTTGAACATGTTCCCGAATCGGGACCAGAACTTTACATCGCTGCTTCTCGTCCATGTACGCAAGGGTTGCACCGAAGAGTGCTGCCTTGCAGGAGCGAATATTCTGCAGTGGGAGGTTGCTTTGTAGAAGCTCGATGTCTGAGAGGCCATCTGGGAGGACCGAGAGGATTGCCAATAGATCCCGTGCACCAGGTTGGGAAGTAATGCGAGGACTTGCTATCGAGATTCGGATCGATGCATCAAGATTTGATCTCTTGTCAAAGCCATCAGAGAACATAGATGTCTTCTCTTCCTTCCAGCGCTCCAGCACGGTTGGGCACCCCTCGTATTCGGCCATATGGGCCATCAGAGTAACTGCTAGGGGCATGTTATCCGTGAAGCGTAGGAGTTGGTTGATGTCCTCGTCGTCATGGGAGTCTCCTGCAATGTCCAGGAAGGTCTGATGAGCCGCATGTTTGGAGAGTGGGCTGATCGGCGGCAGGAATGGGTGGCTCCAGTGTACACTGCCGGGTCGCTCTGCACCTCGCATTGTGACCTTGTACTATGTTTAATAAATGACCAAAGACATATGATAACTACTCACAATTAGGGCCAGATGATGAACCCCTGTAAGTTGGGACAAAAAATCTTCAACAGCGCCTCTGGATGTGGTTGGGTCCCACACTGTTTCGAGGTTGTCCAGAACAAGGAGGCATGGTGGGCCGTCCCGGAAATATTGGATGATCCGCTGCTTGAGATTGGATGTTCGTCGCAGTCCAATGTAATCGCTGACAAGTCCAACAAGATCATTGGCAGTGGTGACTGATTCTGAAGCTACGAACAGCCTGTGCTCGTATTTTGAAACCACCTCTGGATGGTGCAGGAGAGACTTGGCCAGTGTCGTCTTCCCCATGCCACCAGCTCCGAGGATTGCGATCCTCGGCGACTTCCTCCCTAAAGTCTCTAGAATTGTGGCTAGTTCGGTGTCACGACCATGCACAGTTTTTGGCTGTGCAGGCAGTAGTGAGAGTGAGTTTGAACTTGGTTGGATTTTCAGCACAGTTCGGGGCATCCGAGAGCATTGCATACCTGATACCAGAAGGCATGGTTCGCTTAGCAGCGGGTCAGCACATACATAGGAATATGGCGAGGATGACACACTAAGGAGGATACATCCGAGAGTGGGTCGTCCGAGAGCGCAGAAATCAATTCCAGAACTTCTTGGTGCATGTCTTGCATTTTTATCTTCATTTCCTCAACATTGTCAAGCAGCGAAAGAGCAGTCTCAACCTATCTTTGTGAGTTGCTTTCTTTGCGCGAGACTGTCCTTACTGACCTCAAACAGCCTACAAGCTTCCCCGAGTTCAGCCCGACACTCATCGAACAAGGTGTTGATTTCGTTCTGTTTGAAGAGCCGCTTGAGTTTTCCCCCAAAGGTATCGTGCTTTGTCTCCAGAACTGAATGTATCTTGTGCAATGTCCTGCACCAGGCATGGTCGGTGTTGAGAAATGTGAAGAAGGGAGAACTCACTGAGTGAAACCCCCAATTAATTCCAAGGCCTGCGGGGGGAGTGTTCCTGGGGGCTCCGACTTGACATGGAGCCCAACGATACCACAAAGAACACCGTGAATATGTCCCATAATATTCACGTAGTGTTCTTCGTTGTGTTTCAGCTGCTTTGTCTCAAGTACACTCAGTTCTGTCCTGAAGAAAGGAAATGTATTGTCTACCTGCATCGAGGTTATAAAGGAGGTAGTTGCTGCCGAGATTGCTGCCAGGAACGGTGTCCCACACGCATCATTGAGCTCGTCGAGGATGGGTAGGACTGCGGCTAGAGCAGCGATAATCCTGTTGAGGTGGGTGCTGAAGTTGGTTTGCGACGGAGACATTGTAGGCAAAGTTACCGAGGGTGATTGGAGGGTAGCACAGTATATATGGTAGCTTTCAACCGGAGGCATACTTTAGGCTAGATGCGAATTTTGTCGTCGGGGTTGATGTGAGTTATGCTATGTCCGCCGAGGTTCAGACGCGGAGTTACTTCACGAGAGGGTCGTCCTTCGTCGTCGCAATTCCGGGGCACTGGCTCGAACGGCGTCAGGATCATTTATCCGTCGTGCACAGAAGCGCACACTGGCACTCCCCAAGAAGTTGAAGAATCCGGAGGATCACCTTGAGGATTTAGGCTTTAGCATATGCATCGCCAGTTGAAATTTGAAAGGTGTAACCGTCGGACTAGCAGATAGTATCTTCCGCCACCGACGAGACGTCAAGTTGCATTCGTTTCACCGGCATCGCAAAGGGTGAAATTAATACGGTATCATTAGAGTCCAGTTTTGCCCGAATTCCAACTTTCCAGTGTTGCGTTTCCCCCAGCTACAGGGTTGCAAATTATTTTGTCATTCGCCTCTGGATTGGGTATTATGCACTGGACGCGGTAGGAAAGGCCAGACAGGGACAAGACCGTTCGATTCGGGCTTGCGGAATTCAACAGGACCACTGCTGTTTTTTGTGATCGCTCGCAAGGCAATGCGACGATGGATGCAGTGGAAGGAAGCTGTAAGGGTTTGTTGTGTGAAGGTTTTTTGTCCCGCTTGGTCTGTGCGTATAATCGATGGTTGAGCCAGGTCAACCGACGCGGCGCCGCAAAACTTTGGCAGTTGAGTGGAGTAATGCGCAGCAGTTGTGTACCGTGGAACAGTGAGTGAATGGTGCTGACATCTTCTGGAAATGCATGTCGATGGATCCATGGAGCTTCAGCTCGGACTCCGTTGAGTCGACGCAACGAGCCAAATCCATTGGAGTCTTGAGAGAACCCAAAGAGAACCACGAGAGGGAGCAGAGCAGCCCAGTATTGGCCCAGTATGTATCCCACCGGAATCTCCAATCGCGTGAGGAAGAGGCATTCAAGTCTTCGGGGCTTCACAAGAGCTTCAGCGTTCCAGCGACGAGGTGGCAGGAAGAGAAGGATTTGATTGCCGCCGGCATCGAGCGGAAGACCTTGACAAGCATGGCCAAACATTCCACTGCGGCACTGCCAGCACTTTTTGTAAACCAGCGCTAAAATGCCAAAATACAAATGGAAATGGATCTTTGACGGCCTCGTTGAATTTTGCGGCTCAAGATTTATCCAAAATTCCCATTCTATGGTCTTCGAGAGTTTTTATCCGCCGCAACAACAAAGTTCTGGCTTTCCGTCCGTGCGCCATGCACTCCGAGTCGGTGTACCATGTACAGGTTTCTGGGTATATGCGTACACATTCTGGTGCCCCTCCGTCGCCCAAGAAAGTTCAACCCACTAAGTGATCTCAACGTGATCTACGGTCGAAATTCCACCGTATTAATGCAAATGCAGTTGCAAATGCGCTTGCATCGGTATCGACGGTTTCAAGGCGATCTTCGTCGCCTCAATAGCGCAGGCACGACTGAAAAACATTTCAACCGGTGCGAATCGAACACGCGCACAGGCCCCCGGGGGTCCGGGACGGCGGGAACCCGCACCGGACGGGCCGACGGCACGAAACTCCGCCCATCGATAGCCTCTTGCTTCCCACCACCATGTCCATCCCCACCGTAAAGCTCAACAACGGCAAGGAAATCCCCATCCTCGGCCTCGGTGCGTCTCTCTTCTATCCTACCCACATTCCTAACTGCGAATCTGTACAATAAAGGCACCTGGCAGTCGAAGGCGGAAGAGGTCACCGCCGCCGTCGCGTACGCGCTGAAGGAGACGCCCCTGCGGCACATCGATTGCGCGTTCGGGTACGGGAACGAGAAGGACGTGGGCGCGGGGATCGCAGCCTCTGGTGTGCCCCGCTCGGAGATCTTCGTGCGTTCCTTGCGTTGTCACCGAAAGCGGGAGACTGACGAGGAGCGACGGTGCCGCGCAGATCACGAGCAAAGTGTGGAGCACGTACCACCGGCGCGTCGAGGAGAGCCTCGACCTCACCCTCGCCAACCTCGGCACGGATTACGTCGATCGTGAGTAGTACCTTCACGCGGACGCTGCTCTACCCAGATTGACCGCCATTGCGATTGCCGCCAGTCTACCTGATCCACTGGCCGGTGCCTTTGAACCCGAACGGCAACCACCCGCTCTTCCCCACCCTTCCCGACGGCAAGCGCGACGTCGACCACGCATGGGACCTCAAGGACACCTGGAAGCAGATGGAGGACATGGTCGCCAAGGGTGCGTCCCCTCCCTTCCCTTCCCTCCTCATTCCACCCTCTAACAGACCTGGGTTCTTTTGTGTGCAGGCAAAGCCCGCACCATCGGCGTCTCCAACTTCTCCCAGCTCAACCTCGACAAGATCCTCCCCACCGCCACCATCACCCCCGCCGTCGACCAGCTCGAGCTGCACGTCTACAACCCGCAGCACAACCTCCTCGCGTATCTGCGCAGTAAGGGCATTCACCCTCAAGCGTATTCGCCCTTGGGGTCGACAGGGTCGCCGTTGTTTCAAGATGAGGTGGTGGGGGAGATCGCGGGGAGGCTGGGGTTGGGGAAGGCGGATGTGTTGATTGGGTATTTGCGTGAGTGCCCCGTCCTCCAATTTCGCATACTTTCGACGGGAGTTATTGACGCACGCACACCGCAGTCGCGAAAGACATAATCACCCTCCCCAAATCCGTCACCCCCGCGCGCATCGCTGCAAACGTCTCCGGCGGGCTCGCCGCCTTATCTAAGCTCCAGCAAAACCCCGACGACCTCGCGAAGTTGGATGGGCTCGCGGCGGGGGGGAAGCAGAAGAGGTTTATTATGCCGCCGTGGCGTGAGTTGTTTCCTCCTCTTCATTCTTCTTTTCCTTCCTTCGCTTTTTCGCTTCGCTTCTCTTCCCCTTCATCCCCAGTTTTCTTGTTGTTTGTTTCATTTTGTTGGTGGACGGTGCTGATGTGCGTTTCTTTGTGGGTAGCGGTCGAGCTGGGGTTCGAGAATTGGGGGTGAGAAGAGAATTGGATCGACGAGATGCAGCCTTAGAGAAGGGCATGCAAGAAGAGTAAAGTGTGTTTGTGTACTGAATTATCAAAGTATGTGTGTTTGCGAATTATCATTTGTGTTTGAGCTACCGGGGGCGGTGGGTGTTCGCGCTGCGATGGAGCTCAGTCCTCGCGCCTACCCTACCCCGTCCATCGCGGTTGTCGACGCAATATCGGGCGCGTTGAAATGCGTAGATCGGAGTCGCGATGTTCGGGCAGATTACAGCTGTTCCTAAAAATAATGAGACTCGTTCAAATTTTTTCCCCGATCGTTTCCGAAAACGGATTTGTCCGCTTTTGGATGACGCCCTCCAACATACCATAGGATACTGAGATTTGGTTCTGGAAGAACTTCCTGGCATCTATTCCAACCCATCTGACCACTCACCCCACCTTTCCGCCGCACTTGGGACTGCAGAACGCGAGTCCGGCGTTACCCGAGTTCAAGCCGAACCCTTCGGCCCGAACTTCGGTTATCCCCGCACTCCTTGATGGCCGGTTCAAGTTCAACATTTTTCCCAAGAATTTCATGGGTTTTCGACGGACAGAGTGGGGAGTTGGGTAGATGTTATACTAGGGATGCAAGGATCCTCTCCCGTGGGAGTTTTCGCTCCGAAACACGGTGGAAGGTGAGCTCCTTCCCAAAGGGGACACATCCGTTTTGGGAATGATCGGACAAAAAAAATCGGCGCAGTCTCATTATTTTTAGGAACAGCTGTAACGGAATAGGGTACGCCGTTCAGTGCTCGTTCGAGTGTGTGCGCTTAAGCTTCTTCGAAGTATCAATTCTGCCTTCATCTGATAACTAAATACATACTCACTATTCCGCATCGCAGTTCCCATCCAGTCTCGGACTCGAACGAAATTCAACTTGCTCAATACAGGCGGCTTGAGTCGGCCGTTCACCGCGGGGCAAATTCTCCGTGTTCCTTGGGACTGACGAAATCAGGGGACGCCGTTTGATACGCCCATCCGCGACTTACCGGCACTGTTCATGTTCTCGAAGGAGGCGTAGCGGGCGACGGGTTGCGCGTTACGATGCATAGACTTGCGGGGCACGTTCGCGACAACAAGTTCGGGCCCGAGCGGGCTACTAGACAAAATAGGATACGCCGCTCATCCCAGGTACGCAACGCCCTTGGGTTTATTCTGCATTCAA
Organism: Mycena filopes; assembly: GCA_029281495.1. Lineage (NCBI taxonomy): Eukaryota > Fungi > Basidiomycota > Agaricomycetes > Agaricales > Mycenaceae > Mycena > Mycena filopes. Next base: position 81,024 of record JARIHR010000090.1, on the reverse strand, counting down.
TTAATTCAAGGTTGAAATCCGCGGCTACTCCGTCTTGCAGTGACCAACCTAGCTCGGAGCCGAAACTGGCTGAAATTCCAATACTTACCGCAGTGCGACGGTGGCTCGCCTCGACGCCATTCGCTGCGGGGCAAATTCACCGTGTTCGTCCGGGGAAACGAAATATTCCATAAGGTACGCCGTTTAGCCGATTGAGTGAGCGTTCAGTAAGGCTGTTTCTTCAATGTCATGATAGGCTGCGGGTTGCGATGCGATGCACGGTGTTCGGCGGACTAACAAGACAGGATACGCCGCTCATCCTATTAGGCGCGAAACGTGTGGGTCTGTACAGGTACGTCCTCGGGATTATTCTGCGTTTAGTTGAATTTTGAAACATGCGGCTACTCCGGCTCCTGGTCTCGGACACGAAATTCAACTTCCTCGATATTCAACACCGGAGAGCGACGGCTGCGCATTCCGCGCCCATGCTTGGGCTAACGAGCATTGGGTACGCCGTTTAGCCCGAGGAGTGAGCGCTCAAGAACGTATTAGCACTGCTGACTCATAACTCAATCCTACGCGGCGGGTTGCGATACGGTGGTATCCGGGCGGGTTAAGAAGGAAGGATACGCCGCTCATTCCATCTTAGGCACGAATCCTGCGGGGTCTGTACAGGTACGCCCTTGGGGTTATCCTCCGCATTGCAGTCAGTGTCCCGACCGAGGTTGAACCTGCTCGCTCAAAATCAATACCGAACTGCGACAGTGCGACGGCGGCCCGAGTAGGTCGTTAACTGCGGGGCAACTCCGCCGTGTTCGTTTGCAGGATATTCCATAGGGTACGCCGTTTAGGCGATTCAATTCACTTACAGCCCTCGAATTGACTCGACATCGCAGCGTCCTCCATATTCTGCTGGGGTTACGAGGCTGCCAGTGCCTTCCGGTGTTCAGTTCTCCTTTGAACTTGGAAGGTGTGTACCTTACTGAATACGATTCGAGGCGGCCTCTTCGATCTTCGGGGCTAGTTTTTACTCCGTGTTCGCGAAAACGAGTTTGAAACTGATAGTGGGTGAGGGGCGGCCGCGACTCGATCCGAAGCCCTGTATAGGCCGGTCATCCGAGTGGCTATGTAGGTGCGCCTACTTATACCCTTGAACCTTCCCCTCCATCCAAACATTCCGTATTCCGCATTGCAGTGTTCTCGAAGCCGCAGTTGCTAGAAGCTGGCCCAACTCAGAACTGCGACGGTGGCTCGATGCCAGCCAGCCAAGTTCAGCCAACTCTATTGCAAAAGCGTTGACGTTCATCCGTGGTACGGAGAAGGCACTGCTTATATGGTCGATCGGTCAGTGAGTGGGTGCGGCTACTTGCTAACTTGCACCCAAAGTTGGAAGTCTAAACACAAGACTGCGACGGTGGCGATCCATGCCCACCTTGAAAATACCACTAGTACGCCGTTTGGTATCTGACGGGATGGAGTGGGTCGGGTTTCCGGGGTCGCGGTCGGTCGTCGTTATGTTCGAGCCGCGATTGCAACGTTGACCAACACCGCCTTTTCAGGCTCAAACCTTCGCCATAACTAACTAACTAACTCCATGATCGAGGACGATGAACCTCTCCTCGGTGAGGCACTGCTCTTTGGTGTTCTCGATGCTAGCGCTAACGGTCCTTTAGGCTGGAAGTCAGAAGGACAAGGTTGAAGCCCGGCTCCACGCCGAACCCGCACATGTAGACACGGAGTCGCTTAAATGCTCAAATCCAACCATCCGTGGATGCCGATCAGTTCATCACCTCCCGGTATTCAAACTCCGCCAACCACAACTCCGACTCCGACTTCGACTCCGCCAACTCCGACGACTCCGACTCTCGGCTCGCTCGGATTCAATCCGGCTGCTCTAGGGTCTTCGGGACTCGGTATTCACAACATCCACCTCCACGAGGGTGAGGGGTTTTTTTGGGGCTCGTAATCCGGAGCGCTGAGAGTCTGAGACGCGTTCGCAGAGCGGGGCGGAACAGCACACCCGCTACGATTGTGACTAGTAACTGACTCAAGAGACGAAACACGCCGATTGCTGTTAAGGCTCGGCGCCCCTTGACTCGGAGATAGTCCTGTAGTCCTTCAGTTGAGTCCATCCACTGCTGTGCTGACCCAGAGGTTGGTTCCCAGGGTTGACTTTCCAGCATAAGTAAATAACCAACGTTCTACCTCTCCCAACGGACGGTACGGTGGGATCGTTTTGTTCCCCTTGTGTTCCCCACGACAAGATCCGCGCCGCGCAAACATGCGTATCGCGTGTGGCCACCACCGTGGGCAGCTTTGTGTGGGTTGTGCTTGATCCAATTTCCAATTTTTCATGGAGCTTAACTCTCACTATATCTAGGAAATTTCCCAATTCGCCTCTGGCAATACAGCCCTATATTGACTCGAAATTCGAATTCGTGACTTCGAGCGATAAGGTGTGGACCCCGAACTACATGCGGAATAAACAAGGGCCCGGGCTGTGCACAATAGGGGTATAAATGTGACACCGTCCATTCTGCTCCTTCCCTTCCTGACCACAACAACAACCTTCTTCATGTTCGTCCCCTTCCTCAGCACACGTCAAGTCTCGTCGCGTTTGGCACGGCGGAGAGGCGGTGGGGGTGGTGGTGGCAAGGGTGGTGGCGGCTCGAGCGGGGCGAAGGGCGGTAGCAGTGGTAGCAGTGGCAAAGGCACCAGCAGCACCAGCAGCACTGGCAAGGCCGGTTCCATCGGTGGGAGCTCGCCCATATCCGGACTCACCTCGAAATCCGCTTCCCCGACCAGCAGTGGCGGCGGGAAGGTGGTCGTCATCCCGGCGGGCACGAAGTTTGCTGGTCGCAAGCAAGGTATGTCACATCTCCTCTACTAGCAGTACCTTTGAGATTAACGGGAGGACGTCGATCCTACTAGGTGGTGGAACCAGAGGACAGATCTGGGGCACTCGGTGAGTTGGCCACATGCGCCACACGCCACCGCAAACTCGCTAAACCGTTCTGCTCTCAGGGCGTATGGCTCCGGATACCCTGGGCTTACCGGCAACAGTGTCGGCAATCGGCCCTTCCCGTTCTACTTCTGGCCGCTGGCGTGGGGGACTGGCGCAGGGTACGGCTCGAGCACAGCCTATTTGCACGGGGATGAGGTACGCCATCTATGCGCGACTCGCTCACTCCGCCGGCCACTGACACCCTTCGTCTACTAACTACAGTACGGCCACCCAGACAACACCTCCCGACCCGGCGGCGCCATGATGTTCGCCACCTTCCAATCCAACGCCACCACCAATACCGGCGGTACGTTCCGCCTCGTCGCAGACAGCACCACCGTCGCGAACCTCATGCCCTTCATCGCGTCCAACTGCTCCTCGTACCTCGTCAACACCACGAGCACGCCTACCACCCCGACGGCGTTCGATAATAGCGGGAGCGGGAGTGCGGCGCCGGAGGAGGTGGTGCAGTACTACCGCGCGAGCTCCATCGCCCTGACGCTCGACGGGTACAACAACAGCCACGTCTTCGCGCCGAACGACACCTCCGTCTCTGACACGCCGCTCCCCACAAACATCGACTTGACGCTGCTCGATTGCCTGAACCAGACCATTGGGAATTCCGCGCCGCTCATAGACGGCGCTCGCGCGAGCATTTCGGCGCCTAGTCTCGGTGTGGTGGCGCTGGTTCTGGTGGTGCGGGCTGTGTCTTTGTGATAACGAGCGAGGGGTGCCAGCGTGGGCGCTCGAATGCTGTATGTATCTGGCGCCTTCACTGCGAGCGCCTGAAGTAATGCGAAGCTACGATACACGAAGTTATGACACATATTGCACCAATACACCCAGGTCTTGAATGAGAAAGCGTTGGCGATAACTGGGCCGAGAGGATTCAGGCCCGGTTTAATAATGAAGTTGAACAAGCTTAAGATACCTGGCTTCTCTGCGTGAGAGATCCGACTCATGCTACCATTTAACCTGCGGGGAAGGACTTTGAATTCGTTAACTTCTGCTAGAAGGCTCGCATTCCACGAAGACCAGCCAAATTTGAATCTTTACCTGGTGGCAACATGAGAGGCTCGGACGAGTCAAACCTCAAGCCAGACACTTATCTTCCCACGGTTGAAACATTGCTGTCAGGAGTGAGTTGCTTGTGTTTCCTTGGAAATTCCATGTAGCTGTTGTTATGTGAAGACGAAAGGGATGCGAATCAACCTTGGCTTCTCGGTGTGAGACGGGTGACAAAAAAATCAATGAAACTTCCGCCATTGATGCGCTGCGTCTCCGAGATCCGCCTCACGCTGCCGTGTAAACGTCGCGGGAAAAGACGCTGCATACTTCGAGTGCGATCCCGCTACGTCTAAGGCTAGAACGTGAGCATTCTCCGAACACCAGCCAAATTCGAGTCCTCTGCCGACGCTCGCAGGTGGAGGCCGAATTTCCAAGCGCTACTGTACTTCTTCGGCCCATCACACACAGCGTTCCGGCGAGGCTCCTGCTCCACGTCATATCAACATGACACACGAAAATATATTCAGAGGCTTGCACAGTTCGGCTAGATATCTTCCCACGGTTGAAATAGTATGCCGTGATGCCCGTTTTTCCTGGCGCTCGGATGTTAGCGGTTATCTGTCAATTCAACTTCACCTTTCTTTCCGTCTACCACTTGCGTAGTTCCCGGTAGCTGTCACGACGTGAGACGAAAGGCAATTATGCGAATCAACCTGCTTTCGGGTGAGGATCAAATAATTTCCCACGGTTCAAAATGGTGCTCTCGAAATAGTCCGAGTTGCCCGTTTTTCCTGCTGGCTGTCTCGCTTGCGCGTCCAAGCGCCCAACCACCTCATGTGTTAGGGGCGCGGTTCCACGGTCGTGCGGAGGCAACTACAGCACTGCTGTCAAGGTACCCGTTTTGCCGGACTCCGGAATTCATTCAACGTCGCTTCGATAGGCGCTGAGAAGGGTAGAAGCGTGGAAGGAAGGATGATGGAGATGAAGGTGGTGCTTCTTATGAATGTTCATTTGCGTGGAGCCTTCATTGGCTGCTCACTTTCGGCGGAGGTCATTCTACTGAATTCCAAAGGAGGCGAAGTTGAAGATTTACTCCACAGTTCTCGGAATTTGAATGCAGCCTGATGATTCCCTCCCGATCTACGTCGCTTCTTGAGTGCTGTGTCGCCAAAAAAAAAAAAGTAGCCTCTCATGTACCATCTGCCCCACAGCCGCTACTGCGCCCGTGGGTATTTTGTGAACCCGATTTTCTCACAGCTTCTTCGCTCAGCATATAAAGGGCCTCTTGAACGTCTCGCAACTTCAGTTCACCCGCGTTTTGCCCTTGAGCCCGCCTCTGCAACGAAAGTGAGCTTCGAGACCGTTCCTCGCGTCAACTTATCAATGCTGACGTACTTCTTAGGCTCTCTCTGAATCAACTTTTTATCCGTGAATATCACCGTTTGAAACCTCATCGACCACTCGCTCACCACCGTTGTCCCTAGCATCCAACCATGTCCACCACCGCGCCCATCAAGGCCTTCCAAGCCGGCTCCCAGTGGTCCATCGGCCGCCTCTCCGACTACGCCGTCCTCTATAACATCCAGCAGTCCACCGCCATCAGCTGCCTGAAAACCCCCAACCACTACATCGCGCTCTTCCTCTACGCGGAGGAGAATGGCGCCGGGCTGCGCACGACGGTGAATTTGCAGCCGAACACGACGTACGCGCATTTCAAGGTGGATCCGTTCAAGAGCTGGACTATGTATGTGAATACGCTGCATGCGTGATGCATTCGCACTGTCGCAGGCTCAGAGCCCGGAAATGGATGTACTGCCTACCATAATTTGTCTTTGTGGTTCAGAAAGTTAAAAGCTTCTTGTATTATTTCTACCGCGGTCCAGTAACGCCGACTTTTCTTCAGTTTCACAAGCGGGAATTTTTTACCCGGGAACATCGAGGTCAGCAACGATTCCAACTTTCAACCAAAGTTCGGCGATTTCGGCCGTGTATTGGCACCGGAGAACGCAACCAAACAAATTACGGCACTTTGCTTCTTCTCTTCCACCACGCCAACAGCGCTCTCTTTGCTCTCCCTTCTCCCACTTACTTTCCTGTTCAGCCCTGAATCCTCTGCCTCGAATTCCGCGTCCGCATACCGCCCCTCCTGTTGGCTCAAGCGTTCGCCGTTCGCTGTCGCGGAAACGTAGATCTCCGACCGCACGGAAGAAAATCAGGCACGGGACTCGTCTTGCATGCTACACCGAACCCGATGAGCTCCCAAAGACGCGCTTTCTTACCCACGTCCGGCGTGCCAAGTACATCTTTCAATTCAGAGTGGCAACTGCCTCGAAATCCATCTCCGAGCTGAATTCCTGCTCAATCGATGCGACGAGTTGCCAAATATATACGACTATAACTCGCTCATCGACCGTTGCGGTGCTCTCTTCTCGCCGCCAGCGAGAACCATGCGATTGTCCTCTGTCTGCCTTGCGGCTTTGGCCTGCTTGTCGCCTGTGCTCTCTCTCGTGCCTCGGTCGCCGAATAGCACCATCGCAGTAAGACTGCATCTATCAGCTTAAACTCACCTCATTGACCCCGATTTCAAGAACACGAAGCGTGCAGTCCCGCCCGAAAGCGTCAATGTCCAGCTTCAAGACTTCACCTTCAGTGGTACAACACTTTCGGGTCACATCTACGTCTGTAGCTCCCCTCGCTCCTTGTCCTGTATGTGCTCATCCACAAACAGATAAAGAATATAGCCTTCGTGAAGGTCATCAACGTCTTCTACTCCAGTGCCGCGGACGTCTGGCCCTCCAATGCGGCCGACCAGGGGATATCGGCCACATTCAGTGCCTCCATCTCCGGCACGGACTTTGAAACCTGGGTATTCTCGGGCACAATCGGTTCGGCGGGAATTCGCCACTTTTATATTCGTTACGACGTCTCTGGTATGTGCTCCAGTGTCCCAAGGCTTATTCCCCAGTCAACGCAAATTAATCCACAGGCCAAAGCTTCTTCGACAATAACGGCGCTCAGAACTACGATGTCGGAGTCGCTAGCACGAGCGCGTCCAGCTCATCGACCTCAACTACCAAATCGACGTCCAGCTCGACATCGACGTCTTCTACCACCACCACCCCGCCTGTTTCCTCGTCGTCGAGTTCGACTAGCACGACGACGACGACTTCTGTCCCCGGAGACCCCACAGGTATCCCAGCTGACCTCCCCCCGTGCCAGACGTTCACCGGCGACGCATGCGTCGGGCAGCAAACCGATTACCCCGCGGAGAACGACCAGCGCAAGGTCCGTCCGTCTGTCCCTGCCCCCCTTTACGCCCCAAATTCGGGCATATGCTTACTCCGCGCTGCGATAGTGGCAAACCCCACCCCGGGGCTCCGCCGCCTGGTCGTCGGGCTTCCAGGACTACCGCGAGCTGACGGGCTACGCGGACTTCCTGTACACTGCGGACCGCAAGTCCGCCGTCGTCACTGTGAACGCGTTCTCGCGCACGGGGAGCGCGCTGAGCTATTCGTTCAACGGCGGCGCGTTTGCGAGCGCCAATACAGCGGCTGTGAGTTCGGCGTTCACGGGGCAGTATGTCATCAACGTGAAGGACGCGGCGGGGCATGTGTTGAACCTTGATCGTGCGTCCGTCCCTCTATCACCTCTTCATCATACTTGATCTTTGAAAACAATGCTGACTTGTAACCGATGGCAGCGCTGTGGTTCCAGTGGGACGCGCCGGCGATCAACCGCCTAGAGACGCAAGGCGGGCAGAAGGTCGCGATCGCGGAGCTCTTCGGCTGGCCGTACGCGGACATCGAGAAGGAGTGTGTTTTCCTCGGCAAAGCGGGCTGGGGCGGCGTGCGCATCTGGCCCCCGTCCGAGTCGGTGTTCTCCGATTTCTGGGCGCAGAGCGGGGAGAGGAAGTGCGTGTCAATGCATGCTTGCGTTGAATTGGAATTGTTGACTAACGGGTGGCGTTGAAGTCCGTGGTGGTTTGCGTACCAGCCTACGAGTTACAGGCTGAATAGCAGGCAGGGGGCGGTTACTGCGCTGCGGAGCATGATTACGACGTGCCGCGCGAATGGTGTTCGCGTCTATGCAGACGCGGTCGTCAATCATATGGTGAGCCACTCTCCTCTTTTATTCCTCAACGCCTTCATTACATCACTTACCTCTACGCAGAGCGGTGGAGGCAACGATATTCTGAACCACAGAGGGTCTGGGAGCGGCGACTGTGGTCCGTACGGCCCCAAGAACGCGACCTCTGGCAGCCCGTACTTCACCCACACCTCGACGTACCAGTACAACCCCCAGACGGGGCTCAAACCCGGGGTATGTTCCTTCCTTGACGTTTCTTCTTCAACTACTGAAAATTCGGTTTCAATAGCTCGAGTTCCCCGCGGTGCCCTACGGCCCGACGGACTTCCACTGCGACCGCGTCTTGAACGCGTTCACGGACCCCTTCCAGCTGAACTACGGATGGTATGTCTCGAAATCCCCTCTCTTTAATCGCGGAAATCGAGTCGTTGACGGGGAAACCAGGCTGGTGGGTCTCGCAGACCTGAACACGGAACACACGTACGTACAAGAGCGTATCTCCGCATACTTTGCCACTCTGCTCTCGATGGGATTCTCTGGGTTCCGCATCGACGCTGCAAAGGTCGATGATTCTCCTAGGATCCTTCCAGAAAGTTTGAACTTATTGACTCAACTCGTTGTACTCCAGCACATGGGCCCGAACAACATCGCCCAGATCCTTGCCCGCCTCAAGCGCAAGATGGGAGGCTCCCTCCCGCCGGACTTTATCACCTGGCTCGAAGTATGTAACATCTCTATCCGCGACCATTCTTGGTTCCACTAAGTACTGACACTTCTGCTACAGATACTCATCGGCGGCGAAAAGTCCCTCCTTGCGTGCGACTCGAACGACTACAACTGGTATCTCAACTTCAACGGGTTCATGTCCGCCGCCGGTTTGACTGACTCTGAGATATCCATGGTTAAAATGCGAGTTTTTTCCCTTCTTGCGGTCCAATTTGCCTGCGACTGAGTGTTGATATTCAGTTGGTCGAGTGATTATCCGAAGGTGTGTATTCCACCCACTTCATGGTATATTCAAACTGAAGCCCTCTCGCCTAGGAATTCCGTGCGTCATTTCCACTGTGAATTGGAATGGGATTCTCATATGTTGTGTTTAGCCATCTGCGGCTCGTGGATCCTTCCTCCCGCGCGATTCGTGATCCAAAACGACGACCACGACCAACAGTCACCGGGCTCCTCCTCGCGCGACATGCAAAGCTCCGTACGTCCACTCTCACCTTCCTCTCTGCTGCGGTAACTCATATATATTCATCCAGGGCTCCGTCCTCATCAAGGACAAAAACGTCGCCACCCACCGCGCATTCGAAGTGCAGCTCTTCACGCGCACCGACTTCCCCGACGCCGGGCCCCTCGTGCGCAACGTCCTCTCGTCGTACTCCTTCATGGACAACGGTGCCGCGGGCTTCCCCGACGGCCTCAGCGACTGCGCGGGCTACACCGGCACGGCGAGCTGCATCAGTATGGCCAAGGCGCCGGCGTTCGACGCGAGTGCGTGTGGGTACTCGGTGGTTGTGAATGGGGCGTGGACGCAGGGGGTGTACACGCGTGTGCATCGGGACTTGGCTATTGTGAATGCGATGCGCGGCTGGATGGGCCTCGCGAGTGTTACGGCGGCTGCGGCGGGGTTGCCTGCTGGGTGTTCTTGAGGTGGTTGTGTCCTCGGATATCTAGTGTAGTTGTCGAGTTAAGAAAGATGTATCTGTAAAGCTTCGAAATTCCATGTTCCAATATGAACCATGTTGTCCTGGCCCCAACACTGGTTTAGATCGGGGTCGCGTTAGACGGAGATCGAAGGGGCACGGTGAAAGTGCCGCTGTGCCGTTTCAACTGCTGCAAATTGCCGCTGTTGAAAATTGCCGTGCCGCTGCATCAGCCAACATTGCCGCTGCCAACTGCCGCAGCATGTCACACTGCCGCAGTGTCACACCAACCATTGCCGCAGCCTCAGCGGCAGTTTGGTTCAACATTGCCGGGTGCACGATTCCGGCACGCCCGTGAACCATAAAGTATGTGAACTGCTTCTCGCATTTTCTGGTCAAAATAATGATCTCTACAACATGGTGTTGGCTCGAAGGTTTAAGTGAGTGTTCAAACTTCACTGGTGCACAGGTTAGACAGCGTAAACGACATGTAGAGCGGAGATCATCGTCAAAGTATGTGTTTTAAGTTGGATCCGCGAAGAACACACAGTGTCACACACTACCCCGGCCCCAGTGCGGTTGTCCCTGGCTACTTTAGAACACAATTAATTTCTTGAATAGTCTATGGTGCATAAAAGTAGAGAGAATACTCGTAAACGGGACGGATGGTCGCCGGATGCCATACATCTCATTCCAGGGGTGTATGTGTCCTCTGAGCACAAAAACTGCGAGATTCTGAGGTAAGTCCTCCTATCTGCGATGTTTCCGAGGTTTCATGTTGAAAAACTAGATCCTGAATAACTAGATAAAAAATGAAGATGGAGGTATTTCCTGCCTACAGGATGTATATGGTGGGCTCTCAAGTCATTCTAGCCATTAACCTCAAATCCCGATGCCTGCCCACAAAAAAAGTGCCGCTGCACCAGCGGGTACTTTGCCGCAGGGTGGCTGTGTTGCCGCTGGCAGGCTGCCGCAGTACACGATCCCTCCGCCATTCAAATCCTTGGAGCAAGCGGTCAATATTCATTAGGATGCGAGTGATTCGGTGAGTCACGTACCAACACAAGGAAATTTGTCAAGTGCTATGTTGCCGGTTTGGCCCCGGTGTTTCGTGTTGAAAAAATTAGATCAGGTATAACTTGTGCAAGAGTCGAAATCAGAGTGTTCCTCTCCTACTGGAAGTCAGGGGCAACATATGGAGGCATTCTGCTCAACAATCTCAAAAACCTCACCAAGAAAAGTGCCGCAGCGGCAGTCAGTACATTGCCGCAGAGTGGCTGTGTTGTTGCTGTGGGTTGCCGCTGACTGGCGCAGCGCCGCGGGAACCTTCTACTTGAGGATGAGGAGGCCAGGACAAGGTCGGTACTCCTTCTGAGGGCACGCTATAGTTGGGGTAACCCCGACTCGATTCCACCGACGTTGGGGCAGGCGAGGTGAGAACTGAGCTTGAATTGAACTTGAGGTTGAAAATTTTCATGTTGAACTGCGGCAAGATTGAACGGTGGAAGACGCAACTCCGGTGACGAGGGCGGAATAGACTTGCAATTCGAATTCCGAAGCTTCGAGAGATTAAACAGTCCGACGGACCTCAAACGGACCTAGCATCGACGACGAGGACTTGAAGACATCATGATGAATTTGGGTGAAGTTGAATGTTGAACCTTCGAGATTGAACGGTTGGAAGGACGGACCCGGAATCGACAACGATGACCGGAAGCACAAGACGTACCGCAGGGAACTTGAAGGGCCGCAAGACAACTTGCAAGTGGCCGCTAGAGATGCGGCAGTTTGGTCACAGTGCCGCATGTCACGGACCAATTTGCCGCAGGCAATTGCAAAAGTGCCGCATACAGAAAGCACGAGTGCCGCTGCATGCAGCACGATTGCCGCTGCAAAATGCCAAAAGTGCCGCTCGCAAGTGCCGCAGAGTGCCGCTGCAGCATATTTGCCGCTGTTTGGTTGCCGCAGCTGCGGCAGAGTGCCGCAGAGTGCCGCTGCAAGTTAACTTAAGTCGTCCCTGAATGACGTCAACGAGGTTCAATTAACGTTGGATTGAGTCCTAAACCCTCCATACACCATACAGGTACGTGCCCGCCTACGATTTGAGGCCGGGCGGGCACGTTGAACACAAGTTCAACATGTGCCGTAAGTTGAACTGCCGCTGAGTGCCGCAGACATTGCCGCTGCACGCGGCAACGGTACTGCTGCGGCAAAATATCTTTGCCCAGATCGAAGGCAGCTGCTTTGAGGCGCAGATCCAGCGATCATCCCTCGCTCTCAACATAATAACAACTAGTACTATTCCAGAAACTACCAGTACGCATACAAAGCAACGGCCGTATTAATACATGTCCAAGACCGCCAATTGATCACGGAAACCACGACTCACTCCTCAGCGACGATTCGGATGCACGACCCCGTCTCCGACCGCCACACCTCTCCAACCCGCCTCCAGCCACTGGACACCGGGCCGAAACGCACATGCTGCAGACGAGGGCACGGAGTAAGCAGAGCCGCGATGGCTTGGTGCTGTTCCGTCTCCGAGAACAGCTCCAACCAGAGGCCCTCCCCCGCTTCCATGCTGAGAACCTCGAGATTGCGCAATGGTGAAGAGACTGTTTCGCTGAGGATCCAGTCGAGTATCGTCTGTCGTCGCGTGTAAGCCACTTATAGAGCGCGGTGGTCAGAGGATTCCAACCAACATACATGCATGGGCTTAGTGCCGGATGACGCTCCCGACTTGGCGCGGGGCGCCGACGGATTATGGTGTACGATGAACGGCGGTGGTGCGTGCCGTTCCTTCTCCTCCGCTTCGGTATCGGAGAGTTCATCCTCGGGAAGATCGTCGAACGCTTGCTCATCCTGGAGCTTTTCGCCCACTTCAACTTTGCCATCCGCGCCGGGGTCACCGTTCCGACCACAACCGAAGAATGTGGAGACTGGGATCGTGATCACCAGCTCACGGAGGTCTGCTGTGAACAGGGGGATAATCGTGCCGAAGAAGTCGTCGGGCGAGCGGCGGGGGTGGGGGAGGTGTAGGGAGTGCAGTGCCGCTGAACTGCGCGCGATATTTGAGCACGCGGTGAGGAGGAGGTGGGCAACTGCGGCGTCCAATCCACCGTCTCGGCCGTAGTCCCGGGATATACGCGCCGTGGTGAGTGGTCGGCCGGGCGCAAGTAATGACATGAGCGCTGGTGGCCCGGCGAGGCTGCGCAGGCGGGGGATTGTCTCCGCAGCTACGGAGCGGGGTAGAGTGGTATCACGGTAGAAGCCGTTGACGACCAGGGATTCAAGTTGCGGACACCGTTCCAGGAAGGAGAAGAACTGCTCGACTTGGCGGACGACCTGGACCGAGAGCTGCACCAACACCTGCATTTTCTGCGCGCCAAAGCCAGTGATTAGCTGAGGGAGTTGACTGTCGACGAACAGGTTGCGCAGAACCGCTGGCGATGCTATCGGCAAGGACTCGGCGTCCTCTAGCACCGGATTCAAGCCTGAGACCCCCAAGGTTCGGAGCTTGAGGTCCCGAAGCGCCTCGGTGATGTGGCAATTGTCAAGTCTCAACTCGTCCAAGCTCGACAGCGATGCGATAGCTCCGACGAGAGGGAGAATGGTGAAATGTTGGATGTGGAGGGAGGTGAGCCTATTATAGCGGCCGAAAGTGGCGGAAAAGGTGGTGGCGACCCTCCTGTAAATGTCGTCGAGGACGCGGATCCGCTCTGCGTTCGCAGGCGACCTGAGGAGCGGAATATAGCCATTGTCCAAGACGACCTTCCACGATCGCACAGACTCCACGTACGGCGGCTGTCGCAGCTTGTCCAGTCGATCGGCCGCGCGATGGAAGTACCGGGCCCGTTCCATCCAATTCGCCGTGTTCAGCCTGTACATGGGCGTCACGACGTCGAAACTCTGGTCGTGCAAAAGGAGGGGGAACGTGAGAGAGCGGAACAGGCGACACGTCAGCGAGAGACGGCGTAATTGGCGGCACGAGCAGAGAGTCCAGCAGGCCAGCCATAGCTCTGCAGGGAGGAAGAGGAGGTAGTCGGTGGATGGGTCCATCTCCGTCGGTACCAACCGTGGGGTGTGAAGAAGGCGCGCCTGGCAGTGACCGTCGCCACATCAGTCAATCGCGGGTGAACATCATAATTTACAGCCCCCAGCGGCCAATGCGAGGAAAGCCGGTACTGCAGGGTAAATATGTGAGGCTTGACACTTGACGATAGGTCGTCTGAGGGCAGGAATTTGGCCAGTCGTGCATGCGACCGCCGGCGGTGAAACGCTAGTGGGATAAGTTCACTTGGGATTGATTCATTTCGACGCGTATGTGTGGTTCATTTGGGCTTGAACGGGGCTTGCTTCGAGAGATTGGCGTTCGGCCGAGCGTTGAGTGAGGTCAAGTTGCGGATGGTGGATGGTGGCAAGTGGCAAGCAGTGGCGGGGCATCAAATGATCCGACCGTCCGATCTCCCACGATTCTCGGCCGAAGTAAAAAAACGAGGTTGAAGTTCAGGCGCACAGGGGAAGAAGGGAGCTGTGATACAGGAAGATCTTCAATTAACTCCCCTTCATACCAACGTTGTCCCCTCATACACCTCCAGGTGGGCAGAAAACGGGTCTCGAGTCAAGCGTGGCCGTTCTTTATCCAACATTTGAATGAACCCATAGTTATTCAAGCTCTCAACCAGGATAAATACCTGCGCCAAGTCTCATCCCGCTGCTCCAGTTGCCGCAGAGCGTTAGCTTCAGCTTTACGGACTTTCTTTGGTCAAGCCGTTGCCGGCGGAGATAGCCGCATCAATATTCCCACGGTTCGAATTTCACGGTTGCGGTGCGACATTAGTTTCTGTAGGGTATAGACTGAGCGGCATGCTTAGCCGGGGGTCAACTGAGCTCGACCTCGCGAACAGGTTAACGCCGGCTCAATGCGTCTGGCCCACACTTGCGCAATGGGTGAAGTTCGCCTATGTACTACTTAACCAGTAAGCGCAGGCACCTCGTTCGATTCGGGGACAGACCTTAACTTGATTATCATTGCGACGTTTTTATTGTCTTTTGGTTCGTTGGCGGTCATTCAACCTCCCAACAACGTGCGGTTCAATCGCGGTAAATCGCTGCCTAACACTCCTGGCACGCGTCTGAATTTATCTCCTGTGTTTTCTCCAATTGAGGGCAAGGTAAGGGCTGGGTGCGTGGTAGCAAATCGCCTTCAAGCAGTGACAATTCTGCCTCATTCCTTTCCTGCTTTCTTGACAGCATTCTGGCAGTGTATTCTGAAGCGACTTCGAAGCCATCCTAGTAACGGCTTGATAGCGGTGGCCCGCAGCTGCATTCAGTGGAAGTCTTGACTCTGTTCAAGCAGCATCAGTAAAACTACACGTTCGTCTTTGGCGTCTTTGGCGTCTTGGCCAAGACGCTAAAGACGTCAAAGACACATTTTGTCTCAAGACGGGCGTCTTGGGCTAAGCAGATCTAAAAGTCTTGGACAAGACATTCGTCTTGGGAAAGACGGTAAAGATGCGGCGGGTCTTGCTCAAGATTACCCTCAAGCACACTCAAGACAGCTCAAAGACACAAGGAAAGACGAGGTGAGGTAAATTTGAATATATTCATGGCGGTAAATAACAACTACATACGAGAGTCGAGTCGCACTCACATCAACGCCGACGACACCGAATTTGCGAGTACAGTTCCACGCACGCGCCGGGGCAAATGACGACGGTGGGATGGCGATGAACGTGGTATAATGAGCACGGGTGGGATGACGACTCGGAGTGGGGCATTGTGTCCCGGGGATGCGAGCGCGAGACGACGGCCGCATAACGGTGTGGCGGACGCGCGGCGCAGCCGCAGAAGCTCAGGGGGCGGCGGGACGAGCGAAAGGCGTGGCACCCACGCAGCGGGGAGAGCGAGGCTGGGGTGGGAGTGCGCGCACGTGCTCCGATATGTGAGGGTGGGGATTGATTAGCCAGGGTGGGTGTCGGTCGTAGAAGATGGTGACGCACCATCCAATGCTCCCCGTATCGAGCCCCTGCATTCGTATGCTGCGGAGACCACAGACAAAGCGAACCACGCCATAGTTGAGAGCTGCGCGAGAGGTTGCTGATTTGGTCGCGCTTGAGCTTGAGAAGACGGTGCTAGTTCTTGAATAGCATTGAAACTTGAGGGACGATAGCAGTAGATTTTGACTCTTGGTTTGAATAAGTTGAGCTTGATAGAGGCCAGGTATATGGCTTGCGTGCCGACTTGATCAGCCAGGGCTTGGGACGACGGGCAACGACCTTCGTGTATCAGGCTGAGCTCGGGACTTGGGGGGGTTGAGGTGACGGTTGAGCGGAGCACGCGGCGGGGCCGGAAGGGAGGGCAAGGGACAGGGGAGGGAAGAGAGGCAGTGGTGCGAAATGGGGGGCGCGGCGCAACGGGGTGGAAGAGAAGGACATAGACTTGGTGGTGGGCGAGCCGGGCTTGACCAGGGGCACGGAGGGAAGAGGACGAGGGCGGGGTGAGGGACAAGAGCGGAACGGGGGAGAGGAAACGACATGAGCGTCGAGAGCAACGAACCAAATTGCTACCATCAGTCACGTTGCGCCTCCTTGACACTTCGGTGATGTCGGCCTTCGGCAAGTCGGAGTTTGAATGACTTCTCGTTGTTCGAACCAGACCCCCTCCACAAATTTCCCCCATGTCATCCAAATCCCCGGAATTGACATCTGTCCTCTAGATTTGATTTCTGGGTATCCCCATGATGTGCACAAGCTCACAAAGTCGGGTGTTCTCACCGGATAGACATGGGCTCAAATCTCAAGTTTGATTGTGGCACTAGTGAGCAGCGGGAGCTGCGCAGGAGAGTTGGGATACTTACATTCCATTACTAAGTCTGTAGCTCAAGAGAAACCAAAAATGGGCAGGGAACCAAGGTAGAAAAAAGACATTGGTCAAAGACCTAAGATGCCCTTGTAAGACCAAGACACCTCTAAGACGCTCGCTCAAAGACAAAAGATCGGTTCCAAAGACAAAGACGCTCAAAGACGCGACCCAAAGACGTAAGATGCCAAAGACAACTGTGTAGTTTTACTGATGAGGGAGCCCGTTCGATTCGGGCACAAGCCTTGAGTGCTGTCGGCAGACCTTTTTTCGCTCTGCGAGTTTACTTGCTTTGGCAGCATGGACACTCCACTAGTTATTTGATTCTTCCGGCCAGTTGAACGGCGGCTCCCCTTGGAAATTGGAAATCTCCCTGTGCGAGCAGGGACCCCGTTCGATTCGTGGACGAGCCTTGAATTTCTCACCTCGTCCTTTTTTTTTCTTCATCTCCAGACTGGTTACATATAGATGCCTAGTCGAACAAGACCAGAGGATCCGTTGAATCAACCTTACGACATCGCGGAATGTCGTTTCGGCGGCGTTCGCCCGCAGTCATTACGGTCGTGCACCGCCTCGGGCTCGGTTTGCTTCCGTCCACCATCGTGAACACTACCAGCACGTTCATTTGTCGGAAAGCTCGGGCCCTACACACGCGGCACGGTTGCCTGGACTCCTGGAGCTTTGCGAAGATACAAATACTGCGGGAAATCGGACCGTCCCCGCCTTGCTCTCGCTTCTTGTCGCATCCTCGCGGAAATTACAGGAGATCCTGAAAATAATGGCAATCACTGTTTTTTTTTCGCCGGATTCCCAAAAAGGAAATCCACCACTTTTCACCTTCCCTCCGCTTGCAACGCACTTCCCCGATGCGTTATAGTGTATTTGCAGACTCAGATACCTTCTGGGTTACATGGGAGTGGTTTTATATTGAAAACACAGAGGTACAATGTAAGAACAGCGTATGGAATGCCACAAAATGTACACAGCGGCTGGGAGGTGCGCTGCGTTGCAGACTGAAGGCAGCCAGGAATGCTACAGATACGCAGTGCGCACGTAACGAACCACAGAGAGGTCGGGAGAAGGTCGAATGGGAGGGCGGAGAACGACCAGAGCAGAGAGAGGAAATGAGGCCCGAGGGACGCATACTCATTATGCTAACTCGTGGTGCCGTCCACGGACCACGCGACGGCACACAGAAAAGCCCGACCGCGATTCGCTCGAAGCCGCTCAAGCCATGGGTCGCGACGCACGTCCTACATACGCTCAACGCTGTTGTGGCGTGTCGGCGAGGATGTGCGCCGGACTCAAGCCTGACTGGTGTGACGCTGACGACTCGGAGTGGGTAGTAAGCGCTACGGAGGGTGTTAGTTCCTGGTTCTGTGCAGCGTAGGAATCGGCCTCGATGAGCGTGGATGGGAGGAGGGCCAACAGGAGGTTTGGGAAGGCGCCTGCGGAGCTACGGCATTCTGAGAGGGAAGGCTTGGGGAAGGCGCGAATGGCCGGGTACTGTCCCCGTCCTCAACTTTGACTTGCAGCTGACGATGACCGTGGCAATACACGATGTTGGGGGTATGGATCAGCAGCTGGGGATGCAGCGATGTGGGCAACGCACCTTGCCGCCCAGCGGTCGCTCAGCCGGGGTCGAGATCGCATGCTTCAGCGGGGTACCGGCATCGTTGGCGTACACCAATGGTGCGAGGGCGAGTGTTAGTCCGGTGCTGTACACGGGGTACACGACGCTGCGCTCACCACGACGGCGCGTGTCCTCGTCTCGGTCGGACCGCCTCCTCTTCTCCAGCAATCCTTGACGGCCCCCACCACCCTCCTGCCACAAAACCTGCTGCCGGGTACTCCTCATCGACCTCCTCGTTGTGGTTGTCGACTGCGCGCGGCGTCTCGCTTGTCAAGAGCTCGTCTTTGGCTTCCCTGCCGTGCAAAGGACGTGGGTCGAAAGAGGTGTAATTTGTGCAGTATTTGACTTTGGATATAGTTTAGAGTGGTTGAATGGGAGTACTTTGGAGGCCCAAGGACGAAGCAAAGGAAGGAGAAGGCAGAAGGAAAGGGAAGAAGACGATTTCCTTTTTGGGAAGCGGACCAAAAAAAAATCGGTGATTGTCATTATTTTCAGGAAACCCTGTAAATGGAATCGGCCATCAGAACTTGAATACAACTGTATTGCAAGTTGAGATTTATTTTTGACCTCGCTGGTATGTGGAGTCTGGACGCTCATCCTGCGCTTCTTTCTTTCCCTGCGACGGTCAAATGAAGAGCACACTCTCATGGCAATTTCCTCGATTCCAGTCGCGGTGGGCCACCCTGGGCTCGTACGGTCTGGCTGCGCTTCTCTTGCTGGGGTTCCTCATCTCTCGCTATGAGCGGGGGTTACAAGCTGTCTTCCCACCGATGATTCTAGACGATGTGGCGCAACGGCTGGGCCACCCAACGTTCCCAGATATACGGTTTTACGAGTGGTCGCTCCCGCAGCATGGGCCTGTTCTGTCCAAGGGGGCACAACGCCCGAGGTACGTGGATTAGCGCCTTGCTTAAGTAGCCAGACTCACACATGCTCACAAATACCTTTTCTTTCCGCAAGCGTCGTGGGGATCCGGGTGAGTAGGGCACTGGACTCGATGCGGAAGGCTCACTGTTGATTCTCGCCAGATGGAACAACATTTTTCAGGAGCAACTGCTAAACACGCACCTCGCGTATCTCGCCCAACGTTCCTACGTCTTCCCCACCTATATTGCGCGGGACCACCCGCCAATCCCTGACACCCTCGACGACGGCACGCGCCATTGGCTCCACATCCCCATGAACGCGTTCGTCTCGGGCCCAACAGGGGGGCGGACCGCTCTCGGCGGACGGAAGCGACCCCGTCGTGCGGCGCGCAGTTTCCGAAGAGTGGTGGAACAAGGTGTGCCCTCTGGTCGTGGTGGTGAAGCTCTACGACGACCAGAGCGACGGCGAGGAGATGATGGCGCGGTGGGCCAACAAGCTGTTGAAGATGGAAGCACCCTGCGTTAGTGTGGAGGGAAAGCTCGGACCGGCTTTCGATTATCTGTGAGTTCGCCAGTTGCGATTGCATTTCGATTTCCTGATACCTCAAGAATCATCGGCTCTGAACGCGTCTTGAGCCTCTGGCCGCTCTACGGCAAATCCCCTGCGCTTCAACATTTTGCATGGTCTCCTCTCATCACCGAAACCTTGTTCCGCAATTTCCACGTCCTCAGCCCGCACGCCCCACCAGGATTCCTGGCCCCAGTCGGTGCGCGGCCATATCGATTCCAGTCCTATCCTCCATATCGCCCATCTGCCTCCCCATTCACCGGACTCCTGGGCGTCCACGTCCGGCGCGGGGATTTCGACCAGCACTGCGTTAACCTCGCCAACGGCGGGATAGATTATAATGCCTGGAATCTGCTCGGCACGCCGGGATTAACCCCACGACCTTCGCGCCCAGGGTTCCGGAGCGCGACGCCGGACGGGTACGTGTGGCCTGCGCTGCCAGACTATTTAGATGTCCCCGAGGGAAAATCCCGCCGCGATGCCGCATTCGACCACTGTTGGCCCTCGCCTGAAGCAATCGCCGCGCGGATACATAAGGTCCGGGCAGAGGCTGTTTCGGGATCGAAATACGCGCGGCAAGACCTCAGGAAAGTGTACATCGCGTCGAACGGTGACAGTGATTTTATCGGGGGAGTTGCGGCGTTATTACGCGCAGACGGTTGGGACGTGTCGAGTTCATTGGACATGGAGCTGAGCCTGGAGGGATACGCGGTATCACAGGCTGTGGATATGGCCGTCCTGACTGGTGCAGAGTCGTTCATCGGCGTGGGGGTGAGTTGAGTTCAAGTCTGTCTTTTTGTTTGGTTCGTTTCTGACCAGGCCCTTTATCTTGCAGTTCTCTTCACTCACGAGTAATGTAGTCCAGATACGACTCGGTGCTGGTCGCGCCGCTGAAACGATACATTTCTGGTGATACCAGTATCTTCTTCCACGAGAAGTACTATATGCCATTTATGTAGACGTGTAGCCTATCACGCACGGTGTAAGACTCGATGGAACTGCCCTCCGTATCCGATACCCGCAGCGAAAGCAACTCCAAAATCAACCATGCATGGTGTTGGCATCTTATAACTTCGCTTCGACGGCTGCTTAGTACCACTGTGGCAGCTTCAACACCTATCCTCTTGCTGCTAAAATTGATTCAGAGTGTTATCTTCAGCTTTGCGAAATCGCGACCTTGATTTGCTCCACGCCATTGCGGACGGAGATAGCCGCGTCCATATTCCCACGGTTAGAATTTACGGTGAATGCGACGTCAGGCTATAAACTGGGCGCAATGCGCAGAAATCAACTTCACAAGAAGGCTATTGCCGGCTCGATGGGTGTGGGCTGGGGTGAAGTTACCCTGTACTAGATTATCAGTGCAACTTTTCCTTGGCTTGTGGTTCGGCCGTGATTCAACCTCACAACAAGGCACGGCTCAGTGGCGACCTGGTATCTCTGACACGGGTCCGAATCTATCTACCGTGTTCTTAGGGCAAAGTGGGTGTTTGATAGCGGGGACTCAGCTCTCGCAACTAACTGTTCAACCCCAAACTTAGCAAAGGTTGGCACTGGCACCTGCGCTCACGCCATCTTCAAAGTAGAGAACCCGTTCGATTCGGGACGGTTGACTTTCATATCTTTTCTTTGCACTTTCTTCCGCACTAGGGGGGTACCCGGGTATTAACCTCACAAACCGTCCAGAAGCGACTCGTTCGCGCTGGTGGCCGCACTTGAACCTAATGTGCTGTGAGGTGAGTTTCCCGGAAGAACCACCCTGGATTTTAGCCGCGTCGTCATCTCATTCTTTTCTTCTTTCTAAACCAAGTAGCGTATGGTCGGGACCGCCGCATCATGCTGTCGACGGATCGAATTCTCCACGGGTTTGCAGGAGTGCATCCAATCTCAATACCATTGTACCAATCTAACACCGGCGCCTTGATGGCGGTGGACCACACCTGCACCGGAGGTGACTGAGCCTTGGTTTACGACCGGCACCCCGTTCGATTCCGGCGGGCCTTACATTGCGGGATCAAAATTTCCTCCTCTTCACTCAGTTTGCTGCGGGAGAGAAATGCGTGACTATTGATCCTCAACACCGCTCGCGAGCTAGCATCGGCCCGCCTGTAGGCCCCATGCTGCATTTGATGATGCCGCACGTTTTTCACCGCGGGACACCCTTCGGTTTGTCTCCGACCGCCTGATTTCTTTCTGCGTTTCCTGGCGGCATTCGGCAGCGTTGGGTGTACCCTGAATCAACTTTGCCTAAAGCCATCCCAGTAACGGCTCCATAGGACCGGCCTGCACCTGCACTCAGTGTCTGTCGAAACGCAGGGACCTCGTTCGATCTGGGGACGAGCCTTGAGCGCTAGCTTGAGCCACAAAAGGGTTGTTTTTCCTCTTCTTTTTCGTTGGTTCGTCGACGCGGTGTATTTAACCGCAAAGCCGTAGGCAGAAGCGGCTTGTTAGCGGTGGACCCCACCTGTGTCCACAGCGTTGGGTTTCATACTTTTGCAGGGACTCCGTTCGATTCGGGGAGGAGCCTTTCATTGCTTCTGCTGCCAATTTTTTTTGATTCTTCAGGTTGTAGCTACCTGGGCGAACCCGACAGATAAATCCAAAAGTAACCAGTTCTTGCCCACATCATGCAACTCGGCTTCCCCGCTCTGTACCGGGTTAAATTCAAATTAAATTACGTACCAATACGAATCCTTCTCTCAAACAATCACACACTCCGCCGCTCGATGGAAAAGACTGCAAGACAGTTGGGCGTTTGTAATGTGCCTAGATCATCTTGCGAGGTGAAAGGTGTGAACCAGCAGTTCTACATTGACTCAACCGAAGCGAACATGAGACAATAATTCAAAAATCAGTCCTTGCCGCTTCGGCATCATGCAACTCCGCCAACTCCGCTCCGGCCGCAACTTGACGTGCACAGCCTCGGCAGTGCTTTTCTCCTTTTGCTTCCGTCCACCACTGCGATGAACACAATCCTTCCAAGCGAGGTCCTCATAAACGTCTTCGAGCAAGGGAAATCCAGCCAACCCTTTGAGATCGGTGGCTCGACACTGATGCTCACCGTTTCGCAGACGTGCGCAATGTGGCGCAAAATTACGCACACCTACCCTGTTTTGTGGGCGGATGTCCGCCTCACGGCCTGCTCATCACCACGGAAGGCAAGAAACCTCCTGGCGCGCTCAGAAGGCGGTCCTATCGCTCTCACGATCGATGGGCGGCCTACACCGAACGACGACATCGCACTGTGGAATGTACTGAACCTCGTGGTCAGACAGGATGCACGATTGCGTATCCTCCATGTCGTTGGCGCGGCTGCGTTCCTCCGCCTCCTGGCGCGCGCATGTATTCGGCACGGCTTCCCCCGCCTCTGGGAACTTGTGGTTGACCAGAGGGAGGACCTAGATCCTGGAACGATTACACCGGCCGGCTATTCGATCATCATGCGGGATGTGGCGTCCCTGTCCACACTCTCCACCGACGCCCCAAACTTGACGAGGTTGTCTCTGGTGAATACAAGCCCGTCCATCATCGGAACCTACCCAGAACTACGTACCCTCTGGCTCGACAACAGCGGCTACCTCAAACTTTTCAAACAGCCCGAGCGCATCATCGAGCCAGAGCTCTTGGCGCTCGAGACCCTGGTTGTGAAAAAGAGCGCCCTACCCTTCCTCACCCACCCATCGCTGTTGCCCGCGGACTCGAACCTTGTTAGATTAGTCCTCGCTGACCTCCTGGAGCACGACCTCGCCCCCGGCGCCCTCGCACGCTTCCTCCGCCTCGTGCGCATGCCGCGCCTCACGCACCTTGAAATCACGAACGTCCACGGCTACATCCTCGACGAGTTCCTCCAGTCCCTCCGCCCCGCCTCCATCTCCGCGCCCTCGCCGCCGCCGAAGTACCCCCGCCTCGACGTGCTCGTGTTCCGCGAACTGTGTCTGAACGGCATCCGCGACGCGCACGCGCTGCATGCGGTGCAGACCGTGCGGGAGATATGTGTGTTCACTGTTGATTGGAAGCCGTTGTGGGAGGTGCTGGAACGGTGTCGGCAGGCGTGTCCGCATGTGCGTACGCTGCGTTACGATTGGCAGACGGTCGTGGGTATTCCGTCGAGGGAGTGAATGACGAATGCGTCGTCTATCTATTAGTCGGTACGCATCATTTATGTTTGCGCCCAATATTGAACCACGGGAATTTCCAGCCCGATCCATTAAGTAAACCATCGCTGAGTTGGGACCCTTCAATTTCATTCAGGACGACTCGCTCTGGTATGGTACGCATCGTCTACCCGGGTCCAGACGTCTCCAATGTTCCTAAATTCATTGCTGGTCCGTACTTATTCGGGGCATATTCATGAAATTCGTTACACATCTCAGTTAAAGCGCAGTGCATATCACACTCATCTTCCTGCGCCCGTTGGAGCATCGTTTCAATATCACTGTGTTGCTGAATGAGGAGAAATGTGCCAAGTGAGTCGGCCATTGAATCCGTTTGAATCTCATTTGTGGCAATTCTAACCATCTCAGTCTGCGTATAAATTCGACAAGGTGTTCTGCCTGACAACCTGCCTCTCCTCTGACTCTCTCCACGAATGTCAACAACCACGATGAAGCTTCAACCCGGAATTTTCGTCCTCGCTGCACTACTCCATGTGCGGGGCGCTGCGCTGGTTTCGGTACGAGCTTTGTCCGGGCCTACATCACGGGAAACCTACTGAACCAAGTCCAGCAGACCTCCTCTCTGTCTCTGTCTGTGCCAGCCTCCGAGTCGGGAACGGACTCCTCCGCGCCAACGATCCCAACCCCAACCGACGTCGCAAACACCACAGGCGGATTCGTTGTCACCGGGGTTTACACTACGTGCCTTACGCTCACGTTCGACGGCGGTGCTACAGTCAGTCCCTTGAATTTCTCTTGCGTGTACTCAAGGTTGAATTAAATCCGTTTAGGATTCGAGTCTTCCCACTGTGACACCGGTGGTAAGCGCCAGTGCAGTGAGTTCATTGTTTGAACCAAATACGCACCGCACCGGCCAACATACTTACTCTGCTCAGCCCGATGCATCACCTACGAACTTCACCCCGGTGCGTATTTCGCCTTCCTTTTAAATCTCAACACTGAATGATATTGACACTCGTAGGCGGAGCCTCAGCCCAGCGACCCACTCGCGGGGCCGTCCAATTCCGTCACGAGCACACCCGATGGCCAGCCTACGCCCTCGACGGTAAGCACTCATTAATTCATTCATACACCAGTGGGCGTTCAGTTGATTTTTTTTGGCGATGTTGCAGCCCAGCGATACCTCAGAGCAAGCCATTTTCACGACCTGTCTCGTTTTCTTGCCGAGTGAGACGGCGACGCCGGGCGATGGCTCGGAGGATGGTGGAAATGGGACGGACGATGGGGATGGAACCGACGGGAACGACGACGGGGGAGGTGGCGATGGCGATGGAACAGACGGCCCAGGGGATGCGGGCGATAGCGATGGTGATGGAGATGTTGACCCTGAAGACTCCGGTGAAGGAACCGATGACGGAGACGATCCTGCAACAGACTCAAATGAAGACCCAAACCCCCGGGCCAACGGTTCGAAGAGAAATACTTCCTGGTCGAATAATGGGTATGCTGCAGACTCGAGGGAGGGACCCAACCTCTGACGAAGAGACGTTCTGATTGGGAGCCCATATGACATACTGTACCTCACATGAGAATTACCGATTGCAAAGTGTTACTTGTGATGTGGTTGAAAAACCTAAAGTTCAAAATCTACCGACAAGAAGTTTGATGGACCAGACGCTCAGTAACCAGGATCTTCATTCAGCGGCGTAATGGGTGAAACAACGACGGCGCAGGTGCATTATGATCCATATTTGTGGACATGGGATCGAGAGTGATACAACTACAGTCTCGCCAACTAGAATCAGGCTTCCTGGCCGTCGTCCATTCCAACATCTTCATCGTCTCCATCATCATCCATATCCGTACCCTCGTCCTCTGTCTCCGATGGATCCGAATCACTCTCATCCTGCTCCTGCTGCGCGCGGGCGGCATACTGCTCCCCACCGAAAAAGGACATAACTTCTACTTTGATATCGCAGCCCATCGCCCGCAATTCGTCCACCTCCTGTGAAAAAACAGCCGACAGGTCCTCTGGCCCGACCTCGGCGGCAAGCGTGATATCCCGAAGTTGCAACACTGCGCCCTCCGCGGCGGCCAGCTGAGACTCGCAGCGCGAAACTAGGACGGCAACGCTCTCCGATGTCGCGTCGATTGTCAGATTGCGCAAGCGGGGGAGCCACGTCACAGTATTGAGTTTCTGGAGAAGATGCTGAATTTCGTTGCTGGGAAAATCCCTCCAGCCTGTCCAGCGCAGTGTGAGTACCTCCACCTCCTGCAGTGTGTCCAATGCCTCTATGATCGCATTTGGATCCCCAGAGAACTCGAAACAGAGTGCGAGGGTGGTAAGGGTGAAGGCTGAGCGCCGTCTGAAGGCCATGAATTCTGTTTGACCCCATCGAGTGCCACCATCGCGGTTGATGTCATCGTATATGCTGATGATATGCAGCTGTTCGAGATTCGGGGCTGTGAAACAGGCCCAAAGGTGCGGCAGGATCACTTCGAATGTGAGTGTTAGCTCTTTGAGATTGGCCATTATTGTGGGGGTTTCATCTGAAACCATCACCCCGGATTCCTCTGGGAGCCACGAGTCCAAACGTACATCGCAGATGATCAACTGTTATGAACGTCAGTAGTCCATAATACTCGAATTGTCGAGTCATGCACACCTGTCTACAGTTTCTCAATATCTTCACAACGCCGCGTCCCTCCAACCAAACATTTGATGCCCGTAATACGGTCAGCTGGGCCAGCGGTGGATTCCATCCCTCTAAGTCTAGGAGAGAGATTTGCAGAGGGAGCCATTCATGATATGCCAGGCAGACTTCGGTCAGGAGCGGAGCTTCCTTGAGTACTGTGCGTTCATTCCACTGTCCCAGTGCAGGTGCGCCAGGCTCGGATGTGTGCGGTCGCATTACGAGCTCAAACTGCCGTAGGCGGTCGAAAGGGAGGGTGGGGGCGTCAAACAGTTCCTCGACTGCCGTGTGAGGAAGCCGGAGGTGCAGGACAGAGAGGCGGCGGGAGAAGGTGGTAACAATGTCGGCAGTGATGTCCTGCGCCGACTCCTCCTCTCCTTGGTCGATGGCAAGGACAATGTCCAGTTTCGCAGCGTTCTTCAAGTCTGTGTACGAGATGAACTCCTCCATTAGAGCCAGGAGGGTGGAGCCGTCGGTCGGAGTCCATACACGGGAGGCCAGGTCCACCTTGTAGGACGTCCAAAATTGTCGCCGACTGTGCGCTGTAGCCCGCCAGTCACGACAGACTTGGGAGAGACGAATGATCTGTGGCTGGGAGTCGACCGGCGTGAGTGGATTCAGTGGAAGACATATTGGTCGGGCAGGAGTATTGAGTTCGTCGAAGACGGCAGAGACCAGCTCGGTCGGAAGACTGTGAATGGGCGGTCGGGGAATCCGCATTGCAGAGTGACAAAGGGTTTCGGTCTGGCTGGTACTTATCGTGGCCTGTCATCTCGAACGGTGGAGAGAGCGTATGAGGCATGGGGAGGTCGGGTCGGGTCGGGCCGACCCGACCAAGAGGCGGTGCTGCACGTGCCTCGTCAGTCGGGTCGCCTCAGGCTCGGCAACACCGCCATACCAAGGGCCGATCGAAAATCGGTCAACGACCGATTAAACCCGAGCGACCGATTTGAGACCGAAGCGACCGAGACTAACACGTGCCGGATCGATCAATGTTTGTCCAGGAGGCCGATGTCAAAGCCTAAGCCTTCCTTACCAGACGCGCTGACCCCGAGGACGCGACGGACCACCAAGACCTATCCTACCCAATTCAATGCAACTACCTCAGTGAACCTACTCCTTGAGCATAGAACTGCTGCTGAACTGAAGGATTAATTGCCTGCAAACTTGCTGCGCTCCGAGGTCTGGCGGGTTTCTGGCTTGCTCCGGAGGCATTAACTGTAGACGAGGACTCGTGCAACATACAACTGCAATCACTCGAGTTCAAACTTGGTTCAAACAGTCTGTATTGAAACATGCTATCCGCCGACTCGAGAGTTCTCGTGTTCTTTGGACAGCATCTTTCAGTACGGACCAGGAACTGCTGTCTTTCCGCGGGAATCTTCATTCTGCTTCAAACGAATTCGGCGCTCGTTCCCTTCCCCACCTAACGTCACTTGGGACGCAACCGCATTCGTAGGTGAATTGATGGAGGAGTGCCAGTGGTCCTCCTCCAGCCGAAAGATGCCCAGCCCATCTCGCCTATGAAGAAGGTTCATTCGAGTCGCCTGGGGTTCAAAGTGTTAGTTCCTTGGACTCGACGGGGACCGGAGGAGGAGGTAAGCTTTATTTTATCTGAGCGTTTCAGCAAACTACAACAGCCCTGACTTCTTTCTCGGCCAGGATCCTTGCCGCATCGACGCGTTGTTACGCGCTGTTCCGTGTCGGTAATGGTCACCGCGCCAAAGCTATACACGCAACTACCCCGACGCTCGCGCGACGGCGCGACAGCACTCGATGAGGTTGGAGGTAAGATTGTGTCACGGATAATTTGTGTACAGAGCCATTCGACAAGAAACAACCTCCTTCCAGCATATATTTACGCTCATTGCGGCTCCCTTAGATCATTTCACAATATTTCCAAGTGCACTGACGTCCGCCCACCATGACCCCGACAACACGGGTGATCGACACGACACAGGGTCGCAACGGCAAAATTCTGAGACATCCCTCTGCTTCACCCCCCTCCCTCTCGTCGTTTACGATGGCGACATTTGACCCAGCCGTGATTCTGGCCATCCTTACCGCGGGGCTGACCTCGACTGCTCGCAACAAGGTCGAGAAGGACTGGAAAAGCAATGTAGGGAATTTGCGCCGCAGGAGAGTGTTCTGCTCTGACAAAATTTCAGGTCACCAAACGAGTAAATGGATGGCTTAGCAGTCGCACGACCCAGACGCGCTACGTTCCCCAGCTAGAATGGGAGGCGAACATTGCTGAATATGTTATGCTCCTCCATCGAGAGACGCGCCCCGCAAGGACCACAAAAGCCTCAAATACAATACCAAAGGCCCAAGTGTTGAAGGCCGGTGTTCCTATCTACGGCCCAAGATTCATTCCCCCCTCCTTCATCGACACTCGACTCAGAGGCGGTAAAGTCAAAGCCGAAACGGCATACCTTCGCCCAATCAATATAATCCATCCTGTATATTACCCGGCACTCGGTAAATGCCCCCACTGCGGTTCTGAGGACATCGATTGGGACTCCTGGAATGCCACGGGCTCCCGCGAGGTTCACGGTGTAAGGCGCGAGGAAACGGCGCTGGGATACCAGCTGAGGCACGACAAGTGCTTGCCGGATGAAGGCGAGAGCGGAACCCGCAACCGCTGCTTCGCAACTACCAATATGGGTTTTTGGCGGAATTGGGAGCACTGGGAAATTCCTCGTACGTTGTTCATGTTACAGGGTTTCCTGAAAATAATGACAATCACCGATTTTTTTTTGGTCCGCTTCCCAAAAAGGAAATCGTCTTCTTCCCTTTCCTTCTGCCTTCTCCTTCCTTTGCTTCGTCCTTGGGCCTCCAAAGTACTCCCATTCAACCACTCTAAACTATATCCAAAGTCAAATACTGCACAAATTACACCTCTTTCGACCCACGTCCTTTGCACGGCAGGGAAGCCAAAGACGAGCTCTTGACAAGCGAGACGCCGCGCGCAGTCGACAACCACAACGAGGAGGTCGATGAGGAGTACCCGGCAGCAGGTTTTGTGGCAGGAGGGTGGTGGGGGCCGTCAAGGATTGCTGGAGAAGAGGAGGCGGTCCGACCGAGACGAGGACACGCGCCGTCGTGGTGAGCGCAGCGTCGTGTACCCCGTGTACAGCACCGGACTAACACTCGCCCTCGCACCATTGGTGTACGCCAACGATGCCGGTACCCCGCTGAAGCATGCGATCTCGACCCCGGCTGAGCGACCGCTGGGCGGCAAGGTGCGTTGCCCACATCGCTGCATCCCCAGCTGCTGATCCATACCCCCAACATCGTGTATTGCCACGGTCATCGTCAGCTGCAAGTCAAAGTTGAGGACGGGGACAGTACCCGGCCATTCGCGCCTTCCCCAAGCCTTCCCTCTCAGAATGCCGTAGCTCCGCAGGCGCCTTCCCAAACCTCCTGTTGGCCCTCCTCCCATCCACGCTCATCGAGGCCGATTCCTACGCTGCACAGAACCAGGAACTAACACCCTCCGTAGCGCTTACTACCCACTCCGAGTCGTCAGCGTCACACCAGTCAGGCTTGAGTCCGGCGCACATCCTCGCCGACACGCCACAACAGCGTTGAGCGTATGTAGGACGTGCGTCGCGACCCATGGCTTGAGCGGCTTCGAGCGAATCGCGGTCGGGCTTTTCTGTGTGCCGTCGCGTGGTCCGTGGACGGCACCACGAGTTAGCATAATGAGTATGCGTCCCTCGGGCCTCATTTCCTCTCTCTGCTCTGGTCGTTCTCCGCCCTCCCATTCGACCTTCTCCCGACCTCTCTGTGGTTCGTTACGTGCGCACTGCGTATCTGTAGCATTCCTGGCTGCCTTCAGTCTGCAACGCAGCGCACCTCCCAGCCGCTGTGTACATTTTGTGGCATTCCATACGCTGTTCTTACATTGTACCTCTGTGTTTTCAATATAAAACCACTCCCATGTAACCCAGAAGGTATCTGAGTCTGCAAATACACTATAACGCATCGGGGAAGTGCGTTGCAAGCGGAGGGAAGGTGAAAAGTGGTGGATTTCCTTTTTGGGAATCCGGCGAAAAAAAAACAGTGATTGCCATTATTTTCAGGATCTCCTGTAATCCCGACTCTCGAATTCCGCTAATATTTTTACGTAGGGGGGATTCCGTTCTTTTTCAGTCGGTCCGCTGTTACGCGGGAACTTTTCGACTTGATCATTGAGCTCCGACTTCTGGGTACTTCCGGCGGCCTTGCGGAGAATATTAAGCGTGAGCATTGACCCTTCGAGCTTCAGTAGTTGGAATGACGGTGACACCAGAGCTACATCTCCTCGAGTATCACGAACATTATCTAGAATATCTCCAAGCATACACCAAGGTTTACGGTGGAGCTGGTTCAACATTTTTCCAATCCAAAGTGACGCCGTTCTCGCCGCCGAAAGAGGCCGGCTACAACGACGTTCCAATCACCGACGATTTAATTCGCGAGGTGTATATGGCCTTCGTTGAACGCACACGCAGTGCGGAGTCAGATGAATACCTTCGCAGTCTACCGCCAGGTAAGTTCATTCCGTGTTGCTCATTCTAATTCGGCTGACGCTGTTGAAAAGGGATATGTTTGGGTGCGGACAATACATTCAAAGCAGCTGGGAAGGCAACCGTGGTGAACGCTGCGAAGACGCGTACCAAGCTAATGAAGGGAGGCATTCTGAGTGTGTTGAATGAGGTGAATGAGATCGTCGCATGGGTGAGTTCCATTATTTTACAGAGAACATGGTACTGACGGCGCGCAGCGGTTTTGTCAGTCCGCGTCCCCGGCCGAGTTGGGTGAGCTGCTTATGGGCCTGAAGCGACGTTGCGAAGAGCTCGGGATACCGTTCCCCGTGATGATAACCGTCGATAATTGCTGTCAGGTTGCGAGGGACATTCTCAAAGTCTTCCCTGATATCCAGATATGCCTCGACGTCTACCATTTCATGATGCGGTATGTCCTCGTCCTCGGTGGCTTATTTAATTAATCCTCGACTAGCTATCTCGCCGCCGTTCTCAACGGCATGAATAACTCGCATCGACCTGCACTTGCAGCAGATATTCGCAACGCCATCCTCAAAAGGTCTGCCGAAAAGGATGCGCCGGCGCAGTACTGGCCACGGGACGAGCAAGAGTCGAAAATTTGCGCTGTCTACGACAAGTATTCCCAGATCGGCGGTGTTTGGTCCGCTGCTGCACACACGGTAAATATCGAACGGACCGAATTTTTGTCGTGCTCACGGAGATCACAGGTTCATGCAGCTCAGTTGAAGCATCTTCAGAAGGGTTGTTTATCCCGTGTACGCCAAGATATCGCGTCGGACGGCAGCCGGATCGAGGGATCACACAAGGGCTGGAATAGCATCCAAAGAGCCTCGGCAAGTGGACTCGAACTGCAGAACGCTCTCTCTCACGACTTCGTTCTGCGTCGCAATATTCGCGTCTCCTTCTCACGCGCCGTGGGAACGGCTGGCAGCCGTCCCTTCGTGCGCTCGACTCACGGCTCACACCATACTCGGCTGGTTCAACGTGTTGCGTCGATGTTCAACACTATATTTCATGTCGAGGCTGGGCGCACAAAATCTCTGGTATCCCAGGACTCACTGCACCCGATTCTACAGATAGTTGCGAGCGGCGAAGTCTTTGGGTTGGTTTCATCGCAGCACAACGACACATTCGGCGGACTGCTTACCCTCAAGAGCGAAGATACGGACCAAGACCAGTTGCTGGAACAGGCACTGGAGACGGTGCCCGATGCACAGGAGCTTCTCACAGATCTCAACATCGACCCTGTTCTGTTATTCCAGCCACAGCAGCCTAACGGGATTCCGAGACTTGTTCCACTCACATCAATACCCGTAAGTTGTCCACTTGACTCTGTGTGGAAATTCTGGCTGACATTGGGGAAGAATCTCGAACCTCGTAGTGGCGCCCCGGAGTTGATACGTCCCGAGGTTGCTGGACCTGTACGTGCTTTGATTTAATCATCTTTTCTGAGCTTAATCTGTGTTTGTCGGAATTAGGATGAACGTGTCAGCGCCGCACTCCTTTCAAGCAAGCGCAAGGCTCTGGACCCTCCAGACGTCGATGTTGCGCCCGCTTCCGGGTCTCCGATGACTGAAGCAGACATAATTCCACGGACTAAAAAGCCACGAGTTGAAGAACCAGTGCGTACTCCGCGGCATAATCTTTCCTCTTTCACCAGCGGTGTTCACCAGGGAAACCCCACCACCACCCTTTCAACACAAATCCGAAGTCGCTGGAAATCCACAGCGGCGCCGAGTTCTACTTGTTTGTGGATATGCGGCGGGAGCTTCAGTGGAAGGCGTCTGACATGACGTCAAAGAAGTGGGCCAACGCGGTGGGCGAGTATAACGTGCGGCTAGCACGCAAAGTTCCGGGCGCGATTGCTAAAACCCCCCGCGCTCTGGTCAACAAGCTCGGAGAGGTGGAACGCCACGCACTTCACCGTCTCGCGACTAATGACTTCAAAAGTATGGCTTCAAACTTTCCCTTGCTTTCAACCCACTCAACTCAACTCTCGCAGGTAAATCCGGAGATGAAACATTCTGGCGGCAACACTGCTTCGCCGTTACTTTGTTGAAACCGGACCCAGCATCGACTGAGGGAACTGTGAAGGCTGAAAAGTCGAACTCGGTATGCTCCACTCGTGTGTGCTTGACGTTGTTTCTGATTACCGGTATCCCACAGCGAAAAGTGGCAGTTTGCACACGCTGCAACAAGGTGATGTATCCTGGCCCTCCAGGGGCCGTGGAAAATCACAAGAAAGGGTACTGTTCCGACGGCTTCAAGCAGAAACCACCCGTGGGTGATACTGTGCCGATACCGTGGCCGCAGCCCCAGGGAATTTTCTCCGCCGGGTCAGAATTCCATCCTCTGCCGTTCCTTGCTGTCATTCGCGACCTCTACGAGAAGGTTGTCGTCGAGGACGACAGCAGCAATCTAGGAATTGAACATGAAGCGTTCTCCCTCATGCTGCAACGGCCCGGGCGCGTTATTACGGTTGACGGCCGAGTATTATTCAAGCTCTTCACCGGATATGATGTCCCCGCAGGCGACAGAACTCCCGATGATATGTTTGTTGACCACGAGGGCACAAAATACCTACGCATTGATGCCCTGACGGACGCAAGTGACCTTCAGTCGACTACTTGACGTACCCATGTTGTATTTAGTCATTTTCAATCCAACAGACCCTCGCGACACGAATCCCGCAGTCCGCCATGTTCAACTCTTATTGCAAACACTGAACATTGCACAAACAGAAGGCTTCCGATCCTATTCCTCGTCTCCCTGTCCATCTTTTTTTCCCTTCACATCCCCGGCGCCCGCCATTCTTGAGCCCCACTGCGTGTATCCGACCCGATTTAAGGCAGGTAAGACACCCACGCCGCGCATGTCCGAGTCGTGCTGGAGGAATACAAGGCCGACCCTCGAGGTCTTGGGTGTAGGTTTCCGAGCGAACGGAGCGCAACCACTGCGCAATCCTTGGGCGTAATCTAGAGGATATGCGAGAGCGAGCTTGAAAGGTAGAATAGGATGATTCACTTCATTATGACCCTTCGGAACCCAAACAGTATTGTGAGCGTTGGGAGCGTCGGACGGGACGTTGAATTCACTCAACTACGCGGGAGGTCGAGCTACGTTGACCGTTGGACTAGATTTCTGGAGGTTTGAACATAGGTGAACCTTGAAGGGAGCTTGAACGCCGAAGAAGACACAGATGATTTACAGGTATGCACATACCTTTGGCCTACCTTGCACTTGACCCCGCGTCGTCCGCCTATTTTCATCTGCGTGCTGCTTGTCTGGCATGTCTTGCGGTGACTGAATAATCACAGAGAACACCTGAACATGGCAACTTTCAGAACATTGACAGGTTTTCACGCGGACAATTCCTGAGACGCCTACCGAGGGACAATAACAGCAATAGCTTACAGGCCCGGGGGCGAAGTTTGACCCGTGAAAACGCGCAAGTTGAAGGAATATTCATAAATTGGCGGGAAACCCTGGTGGCCGATCACGTTCCCAAATGGGAAGCCCTGACCAAGGAGGGGCCGTTTCCCGGCATCTTGAAGCCCTTGGAATGACCGATTTTTCTCAGGCTCTGAGCTACTTCGAGTTTTC
Source organism: Mycena filopes (assembly GCA_029281495.1). NCBI lineage: Eukaryota > Fungi > Basidiomycota > Agaricomycetes > Agaricales > Mycenaceae > Mycena > Mycena filopes. The sequence goes on along the minus strand of JARIHR010000090.1, from coordinate 46,412 downwards.
CCAATCAAGATGTCTACCACCTCTCGATAGAACTCGTTCCTTGGCACATTACCCTATCTACAGACATCCATCTATAAATACCTGAGGCCAGTTGGTCTCTGGGCACCTTCAGTGACATCTCTCGGAGAATCAACGCGTATGGCCTTTTGTATGGTCTCAAATTGTGGTTTGCTATGCAATTATTCCATCACTGGGGCACGGGACACCCGATAGGTGCTCTTGCAGACATCAAGCTTGCCATGCCTGTGTCCTGTCTCAGTATGTTCCCGTTGGTTGGCGGCCGGTGTTTTTTTTTTCATTAAAGGTACATCTCGGCCCGTCATTCCGCCTCAACAAAGGGTGTGAATGTTTTCTAGCCCCCTGAGTCTGCCGTAACTTCTATCAATATTATTGGGTTGTTTAGAGGCATTCAATTCCGAAGAAGAAAACTGAACCGGTATGTACCTCCACCGGTTCGGATGAAACTCCGTTAGTTCATTAAATTTCACTGGAGTATTCTTGACTTGATTCACCCTGCCAACGGCCGGTCTGGTAGCTAGCGGAGGCAGATAACAGATGATCGTTGGAATCGAACCGTGCGAAGTATCTCGGCCATCTCGGCGTTGTTCAATTCCGGTGACGTCCGCCAGCGGTGTGCTTGGAATGGAATCTGGGCCTCTGGGTGTATTGCGAAAGTAGAGGGACTATTGATGTGACCTCCTGCTGTCGTTGAATAGCTTCACTTGCTGCGCGCAAGACGTTTGAGCTGCGAGATTTGTGCAACACAGACTGGACTGTGTTTGCTTGAGCACCCAGGTCAAGAGGTCTCGAAACCTCGCTTTGGGGAAGAGCTACTATGCGCAGGTGAGCTCTTGAACTCCTCGGATCTGTTACCAAGACCACGGGCGGCGTTGATTCTGGACAGTGTAATGAAAGTAATGTTCCACAATCCGAGGGCAGCGCTGGTGGAGTAGATTTCTTTGAAGCGGGCAAGCTGAGAGAGGGGCTCGATGCAGGCAGATAATAAAATGGGCACGGAAGACCAGTGCAGCGTCAGGAAAACTAAAAGAACAGCCGGCGGCAGGGCCGGGCCGAGCACCGCCACGGCACGTGCAGCACCGCCCCTTGGTCGGGTCGGGTCGGGTCGGGTCGGGCCCGACCCAACCTCCCCATCACTTCGACTCTCTGCACCGTTCGTTTATAGAAGACAATAAAACTCCTTGTACCGAGTCTCGCCCGAGATGAATTGAGCGTCGAAAACAAAGAGCCAGACTGATCATCACCAAAGCTATTGTTCTTTCTGCCCCGTTGCATCAAGTTCTTGACGAGTACAATGAGAGTCGAAGTTCCGCGGCGTATAGCTTGTGTTGGTTGCAAAGCTATCATGGTTCCGGTTGCGAGGAACTTTGCCAGAGGACGGAACACAAGGTTGCCGAAAGTACAAGGCCGATGAAGTACAAGCACAGCCCAGATTCCGAACGTAAGACAGGGTCTCCGAGCAGCTGGTGGGGACCGGGGGGAGAGCTGGGGGCCCCTCAGCGCTATGCACAAAACGGCAGACGTGATGGAGGAGGAAGGAGAGCGCAGGAGATAGCCGAACAACCGTCCTTGAATCTGATTCACCATCATTCGGCAGAGTCGGCAGAATTGAACCAAAGCCTTTCAACGCTGAAAATAAAAGATGTGAGGCCTCGACCGAAGACAGTCGTCTCTATTTGTCAAATACGACGTCGGACAAAGGAAACGAGGCCGCTACTACCCAACTATCTGATTTGCGACATGGTGGCCCAAATCCGAATACCCAGGCGGCCTCTCTGACGCTTCCACGGCCACATGCCTCCGCAACTCCTCCTCCAGCGCCATAATGCGCGCCCGCAGCTCAATATTAACAGTTTGCAGCTCCAGATTCGCCCCACCCGCTTGACCCTCCGCAACAGGAGACAAAAGGGACCCTAGACCGTGTATGCGCGCTTCGATGGATTTTCGACGACGCGCATCCGCGCTCAAAGCGGTGGGGGTGAGGGGGGACATCAGCTGTGTGTCTTGAGTCGTCGTCAAGAATTTTGTGTCCCTTTGCATCTGGCGCGTATTCGGCTGCGACTCGTGGTCATACCTCAGCGGAAGCCGCCTCTGAAGCGCGCGCCGGCGGCGGTAGAGAAACACGAAGAATAGGGCGCCGAGAAGGAGGAGGGCGAGGCTCAGAACGATTCCTGCGATTGCGCCGCCGCGGAGGGTGTGCCTGCGGGAGGAAGAAACATGAGTATGGGATGACTGATATTGGAATAGCAGTGTTCGGTACTTGATCGTGGAGGCGGCGGAGCTGGTTGGTTGGGGCGTGGAGGATGTATTCGAGGTTCCTGTTATTGGGGGTTGGCTGATGCTGGATGTTGGAGACGACTCGGAGGACGGAGCCGACACGGATGATAACGAGAGAGGCGACGAGGGCGAACTGTTAGGTGATTAGTATGGCCCAAGACACCGGAAGGACTACCACGCACGTATTGCCCGGAACACTGCTGCTACTCGGTTGTGCGGACGTCGTCGGAGTTGTAGGGGGCGTCTGAGGTTGAGTTTGACTCTGTGTCTGGGTTTGTGTCTTCGTCGTAGACTGTGTCGGCGACTGCGGTTGCTCCCCCTCCCCATCTCCAACCGTAAACTCGTCTGTCGTCGCAAAGACCTGCTCCACATCCGCGGGGTTCACGAACGCGAACGTATAATCGTTTCTGCGTGAACAATCAATATCCCTCGCGGTAGTGCGTAAATGTCACTGAACGCACCTTGATGGTAGGTTCCCCGGGAGGTGTACGATGATTCTTCCACCCGAAATATCAACGCTGCTCGCGAGTTGTTGGCTCAGACCCTACAAATTGATAAACGTGGATTCTACACGCTGCGAGTTGAAAGGACGTACAATGGCGGAGTTCTGCAGCTCGATGTTGAATGCGTGGGGACTTCCGCACAATATAAATGTCAAGATATGAGGAAGACTGAAGCACGCACTCGTTTTGGTTATGCGTCCACAAAATAGTCGCGTCCGCCTCTGCTGCGAGTTGCCCCGGATCCGCGATACTGATACCCAGCACCGAGCGTGGCCCTGCGAGTCTGCGAGCCGTGCATGGTTGTGTCAGCTGGCAATTCAGACGGCAGGTGGACGACTCACAGTATGAGCACCACGAGGAGGGGGGGAGACATCGAGCCGGGGGGAGGCGGTTCGGGATCGAGAGGGGTACTTACTACATAAGAGCGTAGGTATATTTGGGTTTCGACGCCCAACCATCTCGCGGTGACGATCCCATCTTGTCTGTAGCGTGGGGATTGGTTGGAGCTGTCTGCTATCTATTCATTATGTGTTTTCCATCGTTGTTCCCAGGTATGAGGTTGCTTTGATGCCTACCGCGGGAGAAGGTGAGTTAGACGCAGCGCAGATGACAGTTGACGACGCACTCGAGGTTGGGGCCGTCCACAAAGAAGTCTCTGTGGAAGATCGCATGAGGTTGAAGGAATGAATAAAAGGCAAACAGACCTCGATCAACGCGCGCCAGTTGGCATCTCCACCTTTTGGCATTGGTCGCATCGATGATTGAGAGAGAGAGGATACAGAGGATAGAATACATAACGCACATCGGACCGCCGTGCCTCGTTCGCAGGATGTCAGAGAATCGTTACGGGATATCAGATACTTGACGGGTCGCGGATCCGAGTCGTCTCAGTCGAGTTTCAGACCTTATTCAGTTCGAGTACGACGCTGACGCAGGACGGTTGGTTGCTGGGAATAAAGGGGAAAGATGTCAGAAGATAAGAAGGCGCTCGTTGTTTGAAAGGAAGAATGTATTGAAGTACATACAACAACTCGGAAACCAAGTACCAAAGAAGCAAGAATGTCGTCAAAAGCCAAGATACGAGTCCATCTGACGACGGAGCTCTTCTTCAATCAGTTTGTGCGATTAACCGCTGAGTTCGGCAAATTGAAAGCCTGAAGAACCGCGAGATCTCGTCGTTTGAAGTTCGGATTTCTTTGGCAATTTATCCGATGTCCACATCTTTGACGCGTCTTGACTTGAGCAGCTCCAGTCCACCAGTTCTTGATTTTATTTTATTTTGGACGATTTGCGCCATAACGGCTCTTTGGACGCGTCTTGTCCTCGAGTCCAGGCTTGAAGATAGTTCTATCCCAAGCACTGCATTCAAGGGCCGACTAGCCGCAGCGGCGGATAGGGGGAGCCGAGCCAGCCAGTAGCGGCTCGGGGGCTAATCACAGCTAGCATGAGGACTAGCCGCAGCTAGCCGCAGCTCGCCGAACGGCCTAGCCACAGGGATCGCCACGGCGGGCCATCGGCTTGGGCTAGGCCTAGGCTAGGCGGCTAGCCGAAGGGATAGCCGCAGCTGGCCACAGCTCCCTTCGGCTACATGCAACCTTGGCTATGCCACGGCTGAATGCAGTGAAGCTTTGACCGAGTTTTTACGGTCGGCCAGAGGCAGTCGGGGGCTGATTGGTCAAAACTACTGTCGATTTCCTTATCGGGGAATAGGTCAGCGTGATTCGAGGAGGATAAACAGTGGAAGAGGATACGATACGCCGGGGAGGACAGGAACGTCTGTGTCTTCGGCAGCTACCCCGCCATGCCCGCACGACCCGGAAACGTACTCGTCTCGCGCCCGCCGGCACCTGCACCCGCACCATCCGTCCCTGGCAGCAAAGGAAGCGTCGTCATACTTCACCACGGGGAGGGGAAGGAAAGGAGGAGCGCCTCCATAAGCCACGGCAGCGCGCTGGACACCTTCTCGATGGCTCCGAGCTCGTACACCGCATCTCCATGCCTTCTCTCCGCGCCCGTCAAGGCCCTCCTCTCCAGCCCCCGCAGCCCACCACGCCTCGCCGCGCACCACCGCCAGCTTCGATCACAGGGTCCGCCCCAGGAAAGAATCGTCCAACGCACTCTCGTGAGCCCATCGTCCCCTTCCTCGACCGATAAACCCTCCTCGCTCGCCCGCACCGCGTCCGACGCGCCCCCAAACGAAAAAATCGCGCGACACACCAGCCGTCTCAAACGCGCTTCTGCCAGTTACGGTCCACGCACGCCCCATGCCGCATCCACCTCGGCGCACCACCGGCGACGAGGGCAACGAGGGGCAGCGCGCAGGAGCTCGCTCGTACTCCTGCTCGTGTCGATGGTCGTGTCGATGTCGGAGCCGGGGAGCGCGAGTTAAAGTGAAAGAAGAGTAGCGCCCGCCCACGTCCAGGAGATCGCAGGGCGATTGGCAGCGGCTGCTCGTTCGCATCCCTGCCTGCTCGCTATCCAGCCGCGAGATGGACGACGGCGCCCATAGCAAACACAGAGTCCTCGTCGCCGCATTGCGTACCCATTGAAGGAACGAGATGAAATGGCAGCGGCTGCTGCTCCTCGTCGTCCCCATCTAGCTGCGCATCCCGCCCATCTCCATCTCCACCTCTACTTCCTGCACCGCACCCGCACCCGCATCCGCCGCAGCTGTACCCACCCCAGTGTCGATACACGCAGCTCTTTCGTCGTCCCCCTTCTCCAGCCTCCAGATTGATCACGGACTCGTCCTTCTCCATGAGCTCAGAGGAAGAACGCGCGCAGCCACGCAAGTGTGTCGGGGTAGGAGTCGCAGGGCTAGAACGAGGATACTCATCCGCGTCGTCCTGCTCGTCCTCGTCGGCTCCCGACTCCGCCGCCGTCGTCTCGCACCCAATCCACCTCGCCCCAGAACACCCACCGCCGATGCGGAAGCGCCGTGTCGGTACAAGGAGGGCAGAAACGAGGGTTTCATCGTCTCCATCCTGCCCATCTCTTCCTCCCCGCAGCTGCGCCCACATCTCCACGTTCCCCGCACCCACAACCGACGCAAGGCGCCGCGTCCGTAGTAGCACGGCACGTTCGTCGCACGTCGTCGTCCCCATCTATCTCTCCATCCCGCCCATCTCCAACCCCTCTCCACTCCCTCCAATGGCCCGCCCCACTTCCTTCGCCTCGCACACACGCCGCCGCAGCTGCGCCCGATCTCCTCGTCCTGGCACACCTTCCGCTAGCCACAACCCGACGCGACTCGGCGTGTCAATACAATCAACGCAGGAACGAGGTTGTCGTCGTCCCCATCTCGTACTCCCACTCGCACCCGCACCCGCCGCCGCAGCTGCGCCCACAGCTCCTTCGTCCGAAACACCCTCCTCACACTCCCAGCCAAGCAGCGCGTACGCCGTGATCAGCGCCCTTTTCGTCCACATCTCGCTCGCCGTCCTGACCATCTCCACCTCAGTCCGCCGCGCACACGGGAATGGAAGGAAGAACCGCGGCAGCGGAGACGCGCGCGTGGTGGTGGCAGCGTCGGGACACGCGGATGCGCAGAACGTTGACGCGACTGGCGGGCATGCTGCACAGGCAGGAAAAGATATAGACCGCGGGGGGCGGATGTCGGGTGAAGGAAGGTAATTACGCCGCTGTATTCACGCAGCGCCTGCCCGTGGTGTCCGACGCGCGGGTTCGTCATCGTGGGCCTCTCCCCCTCGGCGCTCATCCACTGCTCGCCCATCCACATCGTCTCAGGCAGTCCCAATCGCAGTCCAGTGTCGTCGACCACTCCAATCTCGCAATCGCCCTGCACACAGGGACGATGTACGCATCGCGTGCGCGCGGCCCTACTCCGCACGCCTCCTTGCCCGCTCTCCTACTCCATCGAGAAACCGCAGGTAAGGGAGAGCCACAGTCCGCCCGCGCTTGTGCATCGGTGTTCGCGTCTGCTTCGTCCTCGCCCCTCGACAAGGCGTATCCGCCGCGCTTCCACCCCGGACGCGCCGCCCGATGCGCAATCCGTGCGAGCCCGGGTATCCATTGCCGCTGCGTCTTCCACCAAATCAAAAGCATGGCACAGAGGAGGGGCTGGTAAATGTCTCGAGGTGCGGGCGGGGGTACGGCTAGAAGGGAGAGCAGAGCGTTTGGGGTCGTCCAGATCGGTTGCAGCGGGGTCAAGAGCGGCGGTAGTGGAAGCCACGAGCGATGTCTCGGCGTGAGTCGTACGCGCGCAGGCACGCGAGAGTGGGTGGCACGGCGCTTGGTGAGCGACGAGGACAGCAGTGCAGGGTGAGGATGTGGTCGTTGGAAGAGTAGGATGCGCATGGGCACAAGGGCGCGAGGGTGGCGGGCTTCGTGGCGCCGCGGGGGTGCGAATGAGGCAGAGTGCGCGCGAGAGTGGACGACGCATTCGTCGGCAGGACCGTCGTGGATGCGCTTGAGGCATCCTCGCGATCGGCGCGGGAGCATCACCACAAGCTGTGGAGGGGGAGCGCTAGCGACGTCACGTTCGAGTGGCAGCATGAGCTCAGCGTCGAAGGTGGTCCGGGCACTTGCGCGCAGGACAGCAGTGACGATCGGCGCGGCGAAGGCGTAGGGGGGCGGAGCAGGGAAGCGGCATGGGTCATGTATGCGAGGAGGTGTTAACACAGAGGACAGGGAGCACGAAGACTAGCTACACACCTGGATCCATCGATGACTGGTCGGTAGGAATTCAAAAGACAGGCGACTGAATTCAATGGGTGGCAAGACGCGGAGGTTGCCAGGTGTGCGGACAAGGGCAGACGAGGGCTCCTGGCCGCGCAATATCCCACCGCCGACGATGAAGTTCTCTGGCACTCGCTTCAAGTATCTCGGCCACACTGTCTGTAGGAGAATGGATGAGTCGTTGGAGAATACAGGGAATGACGAGAAGAATACGGGAACGCACCTCCGTCCATCTTTTTCCTGTGTACTCTGGTCTGCTCCGAGGTGGATGGAGGTGGACAAGAACTCCTCGCTTGCTCCTCGTCGCGTATGTCGCGCCATCACAATGACAGCGTAGTCTAATCCTCCCAAGGTCCAAGTGTGTGCCTTCAGTAGCTGCGCAGTCCTCGCGTTCCTTCGTTAGCGTTGCTTTGCGCACGTCCAAGCCGGTAGCGCCAGTCTGGCAATAAGTCTTCTGAGAAAATGAATATTTGAGGATCCGGTAGATGAGAAGGACAAAGCGGCGAGGCACCTCCACCCCTCAATCCTCTGCGCTGGTCGTCCGAGTCATCGCGTCCTTTCTGCGCTGGCCATTCGAGTTGGGTTTGGGAGTCGACGGTCAAGATGTGAGAAGGGGTGCCGTAAGCCATCAACATCACGGCAACTTCCGCCTCTTCCTTCCTCCGCTCATGTCCAACGCTGCTCTCGCCCAACGCTTCTCTCAGCTCTGGCACTGCAGGAAAGGTCTGAACGGATTTTTCTCGCTTCACTGTGGCTTTTTTGTACTCCCTGAACTTGTTCCTTGGGCCAAAAAATCAAGATTTACGGAAATCCTTGGAACTCAAAACCTCGACTCCTCTGCTCGACGTCCATCGGCTCTCATAGGAAAAAGCGCTACCACTCATACCTGGCCCCTTCCAATGAAACCTCGGATGTGGTGTACGGAACACAGCGAGTTTACCTGCGCTTGAGTGGGTTTACGCTCACAATTCGGGGTTCGACTCCCCGCGTCCGAATTCTATGTCGTCGATCTTTTTGTCTTTCGACGCGGGTGACGGGGACAGGGTGGACTCCCTTCCAATTGCCTTCAGAACATTCATTCAAATTACAAGCCCTGGATCAGAGTAAATTGCGTGCGGGCGACAAGGCATCGCAAGACGAGGTAAGGCTCAACACATTACTTTTATATTCTTCGACAATATCTGATTCTACTGTCAAGCCAATAGCCAACCGGGCACACGAGTAGGGCCGGTAATCGGATGTGGTGTACGTTCCACGGCGAGTTTGCCTTGATGATTAACAACGTATGTAAACCTCGCAGAACGGGGTTCGACTCCCCGCATCCGAATGAAGAGATTCTTGTTTCTTTCTTTTTCCCGATTGTTATCTGAAGCTCGCTCAACCGAAGAGAACTCCCGCCGCTCGCGAGGCTCTCAAAATGCAGATACTTACAAAAGTTGAGTAAGTTCAACCTCACCAAAAATCCAAGTCTTCAAAATCAGTTGGTCGCATGAACCGAGCCCGCGAATCGCGCTGGCAATCGGATCTGGTGTGCGGTACACAGCGAATAACCTTGATCCATGGCCGACAAGTAGTACAACTCGCAATTCGGGGTTCGACTCCCCGCTTCCGAATCCTCGGGGTTTAACCAAGCTTACATTTTTTCGCAAAGGAGGATTCCGACTCGGGACGCCAAGTACTCATCCGTTCAGATTCCAAGCTATGAATGGACTCATCTGTTCAAACTTCTTGTTTCGTCTCGATGCAGGACGAGATAAAACTCAATCCACCGCGGGGCCAAATCTAATTCAGTTCTGTTCTCGAAGTTCACTCACCAGGTGAGGGCCGCCAGTAGAACCGATAATTGGATGTGGTATACGGAATACAGCAAGCTGTTTTGACAACGAGGCATTGATGTAAACCTCGCAGACCGGGGTTCGACTCCCTGCATCCTAATGAACAGTGTGTTTGTCCTGGTTTTTTTCCTGTACTCAGTGACTCCCTGCCTGACGCTCTCTCAGCCCAAGATCACCAGGTCCATCAAATACTGAGTGAGTACGGCGAGTCGGTTCAACCTCACCAAAAGCTCAAAACACTGTCAACTTTGAAATCAGCCGCATGCACAAAACGAGTGGAAGAGCAGTGCTAGCAATCCGATCTGGTGTGCGGTACACAGCGAGTCATGGCCGACAATACAGCTCGCAATTCGGGGTTCGAGTCCCCGCTTCCGAATCATTGGTGATAACGGCGACAGCTTTTTCGAAAGGGGTTACAGCCTACAGGATACTCATCCGTTCAGATTCCTGGCAAGCTATGAATGGAATCAAATTACGCACTCTTGTTCGTCCCGATGCAGGATGAGGCGAAATAAAACTCAACCCACCGCGGGGCCGTGTCTAGCTGTCTTCTCGAAGCTCACTCACCAACCGAGCGCACCAGTAGGGCCAAAAGTCGGTTGTGGTATACGGAATACAGCGAGCTGTTTTGACAACGAGGCATTGATGTAAACCTCCATTGATGTAAACCTCGCAGCACCGGGTTCGACTCCCCGCGTCCGAATGATAGCCCACCGTCCTACGTATTTTTTCTTCTGCCTTGTTCGGCCCGTCTTAATCGGAAGGCCTTCTTGGCCCCGTGCAATAGCTGGAGGTTCAAATTTGAACCTTCAACATCCTCGACGGGTGCAATTAAAGTAGTTTTCCCCAGCGGAGGAAATCAACGTCACTCATCTGGAATCCAACTCACGAGTAGCACTGAGACTCGGGTTTGGTGGACGGAACACAGCGGGTCATCTTGAGGAATTTGTTGGGAATTTCAACACTCGCGAGTCGCAGAATGGGGTTCGACTCCCCGCATCCGAATGGAGGATCCTGGCGTTGTTTTTCATGGGGCTGAATCCGGATTTAAACTCGTCTTATCTTCCTCGCTGCAACTTCTTCAACCGCCCAAATTTCGAGTGCTGAATCAAGTCACACGGGCAAGCCTGTTATTATAATGTCCTGCCAGTGCCGATGAGGCGCCTCGCAAAAGAAGATGAAACTGTAGTATGTACCCACTGTGAGTTGTCTGTCCCCGTTCAATTCCCATTACAAAACCACCTCATAGTAGCCGAAGACTGGGATAAGTCTGGCATTTGGATGTGGTGCACGGAGCACAGCGAGTATCCTTGGGAACAGACGTTGCAAAAATTTCAACACTCGCAGAATGGGGTCCGACCGAATATTTCTGCGTGGGTTTGGCCCATTTTGTCTTGCTTCCTCCCCCGTTTTCTCTTTTCATAAGCTCGCAGGCGTCTTGACTCTTCCCTGTTCAGCATCTTTCAACGTCCGACCTGCCCTATCACCATGTAAGTGGCCTTTTCGTGCCTCAAAATCAACTTCACTAATTGAGCGCACCGCTACATTTGGTACTCGGATGTAGCGTACGGTAGTGAGTCTTGTCTTGGTTCCCCCAAGGTCCCGCGAACCTCACAGAGCGGGGTTCAACTCCCCGTATCCGAATGGGTAATAACTGGCGAACGTGCTTTTTTTCTCGTCCTTAATTTCCTTCACAGTACCTCCTCCTCCCTTGAACCTCCTTCTTGGTACTTTGCAACGCGGAGGTTTTTGAACATTCAATGTGTAAGCGCCCGGCCTTTCGTGTTACAGAGAGAGAATCAGGGGACCGATGGAACTGAAGCTCGGATGTGGTGGACAGTCCACGGAACACAGCGAGTGTGATGCGCTGGGGTTTTTGCTTCCACGTCTTCTGTCTCATTATAGGACCTCCCGCGCGCCCTGTCAGTGGCAAAATCAACCGCGCTAATTGAGCACACCGGCAGAGTACTACTCGAATGTTGTGTCCGGTGCACGGGGAGGCCGTCTTCATGAAATGAACCTCGCAGAACAGGGTTCGACTCCCTCCATTCGAATGGCTGGTTTTCCTTGGCTTTTCTTTTCGTCTTTCCTCCCGCGTTTCAGTTGGAGAGTTGGAGAAACCCTCCTCCCACCGCTTGGCGCTCGACCGGAGGCTCAATATCTTTCGCCTCCCGGTCGCTGGTAACAACCTCACTAACTTGACCGAGTCCGACAACGTAGTATTCAGTACACCTACTACCCCAAGACGATGGAGATGCGGCCATACGGGCTAGTCTCTTCTAAACAGACGCTACAACAGTAACCTCGTACCTCGTTTGTTGTAGTCTGTCATTTACCCGGCATCATTGCTAGGTACCTCGCATGGAAAATTTTCTGAATTTCTAACTGGATGCCGAGACGTGTATCGTCCCTGCAATACTGGGGATAGATGGTGCTTGAGTCAGAATCACACGCCTTCGAGGCGAAAATTTGCAAGTGGGCCGCAAATTCGGGATGCCGAACTGGATCACTCGGCTGATGACAAATCCAACCATGGTTTTTAGGCTCAAGCATGGGCATTGTCGGTCATCTCAAGTCATAGATACGATCCTGGGAGGCTAAAAGCCGGGCTGGGCAAGTGAATAAAATTTATTCACCCCCTGAAAGAGGAGCAAAAGAAATGTGAAATTCAAACTCCGCACTTTACATAAGCATACGAGGTACCCGGGTTTGATGGCGCGGTTAACTCTAGACTACATACGGGCACGGATGAAGGTGCCGAGTCTTCTTGCAAGTTGAAGGAGGGATGACGGTATAAATGTTCGGCGGCAGTGGAGGGAAGCAATTCGAAGGAGAATGAGAATGAGGATGAATGTCGCGAGATACTGAATAGAACGACTGGCGGCGGCAGAGGGGAGGGGAAATGGCAGGAATGGATATATTGAATGGGAATCAGATACAAGTGCGGCACAGGAACGGACCGCTGAAATGGATACCAGTCGATATATTGGGCAGCCAGTCTGTGAGATGAAGGCTTGAAGAACCTGATATTTTCGCTTGAATTTCTTGAATTCTTTTGACGACTTGCGCGGCGCTTGTAAGTTCTTGCATTTATTTGACAATTTACGCCATAGAGAGCTCTTGTATGCAGGTTCCTACCCAGCCGCGGTTCCGAGGTTAACAATCACTGCAGTGGGTTTTTTGAGTGAATTGAGAAAATTCATTTTTTTATTTGATTATATAATTCCAAACTTCAGCGTTAACCTCTCCACGGCGGCTGGCCGATAACACATACAAATAGCATAGCCACAATTTCGAGAAATCATGGAGAAATTCACTTTTGGAAGCCACCACACCGAGAAAAATGGAGAGTGCACATATTTCGAGCTATCCATGTCTCTCAATGATCTGGCTGAAATCTTAGAGTCATCCACCTGCCCAGGGAAATGCTCTACACCAAAATACACGAAATATCGACCTTTCGTCCCTCCAGCCATCAAATACGGGCGGAGGCATTCAGAGACAGTGAGGGTCTAATTGGCATACACTAAAGGTACACATTTACCCCCAAACAATAATATTTCAGAGCCGACGAGCAGCTGGAGTGAATTTCTCCATGATTTCTCAAAATTGTGGCTATGCTGTTTGTATATGTTATCGGCCAGCCGCCGTGGAGAGGTTAACCCTGAAGTTTGGAGTCACATATGTCACACCTCAAAAATAATCGAATTTTCTCAATTAGCTCAAAAAGCCCACTACAGTGACTGTTAACCTCGGAACCGCGGCTGGGTAGGAACCTGTCTTGTATGCATCTTGACCTCAAGTCTCTTGAGGACGGCAAGTTTCGGTGTGAGAATTTGAATTGCCCAGAAACCCCGGACGCTGAAATTGCGGTCGATTTCCTAATCCGGTGATAGGTCAGCTTGCAAGAGGAATCGGCGAGAGCGATGGAAGCTTAGCGGGAGGAAAAGCGCAGAGGAAGAGGCTGCGCGAGCTCCGTGGATGACCGACGCTGCTGCTTCCGAATCTTGCTGATGATGAGCAATGGTGAGCGCCGCCGCGCCTTTCTCTACACATCATATGGATGGTGAGCCACTCGTCGAGGGAGAAGTGAGCGCGGATCTGACCGGATCCCATATACCGCAGCTCTCCCCCGCGTCGCAGATAATGATCGGCCAAACACACAAACGTCGTAGTCGGCGGGCTCCACGTAGGCTCCTCGATCAACGGATGCTCAAAGGCCAGAGTCACCACACCCGCATGCACCCGCGCATCGGCACGCTGACGCCCCCAGCAGCTCACGACCTCGCCGAATCAGACGCCGTCGGGCGGCGCGGGGGCTCGCGCGCGTGCTGATGGTGGTGTACAGCTCGAAGCGGGGACTGGCCGAGAGAGTAACGGCCCCGCGCGTCCAAAGGATCGCTGGAACGGGAGGCAAGCAGCGCGTGCGCCGTCGTTATCGTAGGAACGGCACTCTTGGTGTCCGTATCCAGCGGTCCATCCTGCCCATCTAGCGCTCCTCCTACCCCTCCCCTCCTCCCCCGCATCCGCCGCCGCAGCTGCGCCAACATCTCATCTCCTGGTCCCGGAAGGCACCCACAACCGACGCGACCCGCCAAGCAGCGCGGCCGTCGTCATCGCAGGAACGGTGTTCTCGTCGTCCTCATCCAGCGCTCCGTCCCGCCCACCTCCATCTCCATCTCCACCTCCTCCAATTCTCCGCCGTACTCCCGCACCCGCACCCGCAGCTGCGGCTACACCTCCTCCTCCACGAGCAGTAGGCCTCCGACCACTCCCCGCACGGCTCCCGTAACGGCCGCCGCCGCAGCTGCGACTACATCCCCTCCGCGACGAGCAGCAGCGGAGCGTGGTCCTCCGCCATTCTCCGACTCGTTCCTCATCCTTCCCCCAGACGTTCCCCAACAGCTCCACCTCAGCCAAGGAACGACAGGGCAGCGGGCGTGGAGAGTTCGTCGCGGTATCGCGCCTGACTCGTCTCAAAGGGAAAGCAGCAGCGCGGCGGCAGAGAAGCGCGTGGTGGCGTCCGTATCGGCGCAAGCGGATGCTGACGCGTGCAGGGCCAGGAAAGAATATCGACCGCACGCGCGGGCGTCGAGGTCGGCGTCGGCGGAAATATCAGACTGGGAGCTCGACAGGTGTGCGTGCGTTGGGTCTGTCTGCGAGGAGAGGTTAACATGCAGGACAGCGAGCACGAAGAGCAGCTGCGTACCTCAATGCATCGAATACTGGTCATCCAGGACACTTGGCAATGAGTAACGGCAAGAGTCCATATGGATGTGAATGAGAGACGACTGGATTGGTGGGTGGCAGGCCGAGGGCCTTGCAAGGTGCATCCTTGTGCGGACGAGGACAGAGGAGCGTTCCTCGCCACGCAATATCACACCGGCGACGGAGGCAGGGCTGCGAGGCGTCCGGGTGTTTTGGATGCATAGCTGATCCTCCAAGTAACTCGCCAAACTGTCTAAACGAGAATGAGTGAATAATTGAAGGGTTCAAGGAGAACGTACCTCCGTCCATCGTTCCGTTGTGTAGTGTCGTCTGGTGAGGCTGGACGAGGAAAGGACTCCTCGTCGCGGAATATCGCGCTGTCGACGATACCGTCGGCTCCAGTCCTTCTTTATGTGTCTTGGGGCAGCTCCGCAGTCTTCGTGCCCACCCGCCGTTAGTGCTGCTTGCTTCCAACTCATGGCGCCTCAGGCCAGCGTAAATCCAATACTCTCAGAAAATGTGAGAATTTTTTTAATAATCTGCCGAAGACAAGGAGAATGGGCGACATTAACGCACGCATCCATTCATCGCCCATCCGCGCTGCTCTGCCGTGAATCGCCTCACGTTCTTCCCGCGGCTGGCCATTGGAGTTGGCTTGGGAGTCGAGAGTCAGGAGTCAGGACGAGAAGGTGAGAAAGAGTGCCGTAACCCATCAACATCACCGGCAAGTTCCGACCTCCTCTTCTTTCCTGCGTCCAGGTTCCAACGCCGCTCCCCGCTCCACCACTGCAGAGAAGTCTATATTGAACTGAAATACTGGGCTTTGCTTGCGTGGGACTTTCTTGTAATGCACGCACCGATTCCCAAACTCTCTTCAGTGGAATTCTGAGTCCAGACTCCAGATCTCCTGGACATCCACCGGTTCTGTCAGTATATTTTGTCTACAACTAAGCTCGCTATCTTCTGTACCCCACATTCAATTCCTCGTTGCAGGGTTCGAGCTCCTTAGATCTGGAGGCTTTAACCTAATCAATCGCCGACCACTACGGTCAACTCTTTTCCAACTTTCTTGCCTCGACAAATCGAGACCCTCGACTCGAGCAGAGCAGCCCTGCTAACTGGTCTAGATTCAAAATTCCCGTAAGCAAGCAGCTCCCCTGAAATCAATCAACGTCGTCCTACCTCTCTCACAGCTCAAACATCCGGATGTGGTGCACGGAACACGGCGGGTTGGCTTGATGCGTCCACAGTGCATAAAGATTATAACCCGCAGAACGGGGTTCGACTCTCCCCGCATCCCGATACGGCCCAATCTGGGTGGCTTCCCCTTTTATGCTGGCTAGACACTTACCTTTGAATCACATTGCAAGCATCATTGCCAAGGGCACATATCCTGCTGAAATCACCCCGGCCACGGTGTGTGCGTACGTATCGCGTTCCACCCCGTTTGAGATACCTCACTGGCTGAGTATGAATAGCCAAATATACTCGGATGTGGTTTGCGGAGCAGGTCGTTCCACGGCTTGTAAATGCTCAAGTCTCCACGCCCCCATCCGAATGGCCATCAAGTCCACTTTTTTCTCCAAGGAGGAGGGCACAAGCTGCATTCATTGTTCAACGAAGAACCGCGTAATACTGAACGTTCTGCAAGACAAAAAAAAACACCCGCTGTGAGACCTCGTTCAATTCTCATCTCAAAATCACCTCACTTACCAAGCCCAGAAACAGTGCCAATATTCGGATGTGGTGCACGGTACACAGTGAGTTGTCTTCATTGAAATCCAGACGGAGTAAACCTCGCAGACCGGGGTTCGACTCCCTGCATCCGAATACGTTGTTGTTCAATTGTTTTCATCGGTTTTTTCTCTGATGCTCGTTCAACCAAGCCAGGGTAGGGTTCGACTCCCCCATCCGAATAGCCGCTGAGTCGATTTTTTCCTCAGAGAGTACAAGCTGCTTTGGAACCCTCACCACATGTTGAAGATTTTGCAGGACGAGATACTTTGAAAAAAATCAACCCGCCGTGGGATCTCGTTTAATTCCCATCCTAAAATCACCTAGCTAACCGAGAACATGAATAGGGCTGGCAGTCGGATGTTGTGTACGGAACACAGCGGGTTGTCTTCATTGAAATCCAGACGAGTTAAACCTCGCAGATCGGGGTTCGACTCCCCGCATCCGAATCGGTCGGTATCGGTAGAGTTTTTTTCTCTGACGCTCGTTCAACCAACCCAGGAAGGACTTCTGGAGCTTGATGCTTGAAGCTTAGAGCCGCGGTCCTCAAAATGCAACTACAATTATATGCGTGGCGAGTCAGCGTGTAGGTTCAACCTCACCACCGTGCCTGACTGATTCACTGAGCGCAGAAGTAGGGCTGTTGCTCGGACGTGGTTGCGACTCTTGTTACAGTCAAGACCTGGCTAATATTCAATTCCAGCTGAAGCTCGCATATCAGGGTTCAACTCTCTGTGTCCGAATGTATGGGAGGTTATGGATTGATTTTTCGTCCTAGACCTGCGAGCTTGAACCCTGACCCACGCAGCCGTCCTCAGCAGCGGTGCTCGTAACACGCTAGGCATCACTGATACAGCCAAGGCCTCACGATCGTGAATGTCGCAGACCGGACTTCAACTCCCTGCCTCCGAATGGGCCTAATAGCCGGCGTATTGTCGCTTCAACTTTCTCCCTCCATTTTCTACTCGGTGCGGTCAATTAATTGGATTCAATTTAACCCAACTGTCATAGTGAAGTGCAAGAGTCGGCGCAAAAATCGACCTCATCTATCGAGCGCGTAGGTAGGTATGGTACTCAGATGAAGTGTACGGTGCACTGGCAGCCGGTGATCAATACGACTCACAGGACGGGGTTCAACTCCCCGCGTCCGAATTCAGGGGAAATCATTCTTTTTCTCCTTTGTTCAGGTGGGGATACTTGCGTTAGAGTTTGAACCACTCCCGGAAACACACCGATGTGTTCTCATAAAGTCGAGGCTCTGAATCAAATCTCGGATCAGGAATCAAATGGTGAAACATCCATTTCTCTTTTGAAAGCCAACTGATTAACCGATACAGTCGGATGTTGTGTGAGGGAAACCGGCGTCTTGCGATAGCGCGGCAACCGGATTAACACCCGCAGAAGTTGGAAGTTGAACGGGTTTCGAGTCCCCGCATCCAAATGACAGGTTTCTGCAAGGATGTTTTTTTCTCCGCAGGTCATTCAAGTTTCTGTAGCCCTCAAGGAGAGTGTTCAACATTTCCGGGTCCGAATAGGTGGTAGGTTCCGTTTCTTTTCTGATGCTCACTGCGCTTTCCTTGACCCAGGAAAAACTTCAGGCTTCATCCAAAATGCGAAGGCATGCGTACGCACCGACCCATTAAGGCGTGTAGATCGCCACCTCACTCACCACGGGCAGTCGAGTACAGAAGGAAGGCCGAGGAGTATTCGCATGTGGCGTACGGTACGCAGTGAGTCTTGATTTGTCAAGATCGGACCGGGGTCCAACGTTCAACTCCCCGCATCCGGACATTTGTACAGCGTTCTCCCATTTTTGCAGACGGCATCACCAAAATTGTCGGAAGCTTGAGTGCGGTTGGGAATTCCATAAGTCCGATCAAGGCGGATCAAGCCCTTGGACGTGCCTCGGACACGTCTCGCAAGCGCCTTGCGACATCCTACCAGCCCTCGCTGCGCATGGCAAACTGAATCAAGCCCTGGCTCTAACCTTGCAACAGCTCTACCAGCTATCCCCCTTCCTTGGATCAGAGGTGACGTGGCAAAAGCTCGTGCGCGCACAAGTCCGCTCTTGCTCCTCTACCACCTTCAAGGCTTCATCCACCTCCATCCACCTCCATTTCCTGGCCATTCGGCGTCGCCGAGACTCTGCAACAAGTCTAGCACGCTCCTCTCTTCTCTGCTCTCAATCTGCTCCTCGCGGCGCAGTGGCACGACGTGGCCTTTACGTGGCCGCAACCTCGACACCGCCAACTGCGATGAACGCCGCGTGTGCGTCGGCAACAGCTGGGAGATACTCGGCCTTGTGTACTTACCGGTCGAAAGCACGGCCGTTGCGTCCAAGCGGGAGGAAATGCGGCCTATCAAGGTGAGCAAGCAGCCACTTTTCCTTTTCTCAATTGCCCCTCCCGCCCGTCACACAGAGCTCAACTTTTCCACCACCTCCCCGCGCCAACGACTGCGCTTCGCCCCGTCGCTCTTAGGGTGCCGTCATCACTTTACTCCAGCACATGCACGCCCACTAGCAAAAGCGCGCCCCTCTCCTCCTTGGTGGGTCCACCTTGCGCCTTACCTGCATCGTCCCCGCCATCGCTGCCCTTCCATTCTGTCCTTCGGTTCTCCTGCGGCTTTGCTGGCAACGACGCGCAGCGAACGCGACATGCACACAGCCGTATTCAAACACCCAGATGCTTGCCGCCGTGACCCCAGTACGTACCGGTTCTCTGCGTTTCTCTTCCCTTTTGTCTTGCCGCATTTTGCCCGCGTGTTCGTCTTCTTCCAACTACTCCTGCCACCCCCTGCGCTACCTTCCTTCCACCCATTTCGCACTCCGTTACTCAGCTCCAATATATCCTCCTCATTGAACTTTACTGACCCTCGTCTCCCTCTTTGCAAGGTTCAACGTCGCCGCCCTCTTCGTGCCGTCGACTCTGGTCACCATATGCACGCAGTTACTCATTGGTCTCGATCTTGGCCCCGTCTTTTGCTCCATCCCGGCCGATACTCAAAGGTAGTCCCCTCTCGTTGTGCCGACTTCACTTAACATCATCTGTCTTTCCGCTGCAGGTAGTCTCGAGCTGCAGGTATGCTGCATATCTACTTAATCGGTCCACCTCTCATTGTTCTCTGTAGCTCGCTGCAACCAAATGACCAGGAGAATGTGAGCCCAATTTTATCTCTGAGCTCGCCACAATCTGACTCGCACATTTCCTTAGATCGTGTTCCCAGCGGCGATGTCCCTTTCATCCAGTATTGAACTTGTACGTCAGTTAATTGAACTTCGCCTTCACGATCTGACTACGGTGTTCTTCCTAGCCGGTTGTTTTACTCTCGAAGTTCGGTTGACGGGTGCGTTTTTTTCTTCTCTCCAACAGCTGTATCTGCAATTCAATGGTCTTACAATAGCGCTCTTCACCCTCCCGGACTCTATCTCCGTTCCATCTCCCTGCGTAAGTGCTTCCAAGTGGAGACCAAGCCTCTTCTGACGTATCTATTTCTCTCAGATGTACAATTATTTTTGCTCTGTCGTACTTAGGCCTTGAGAATATATTTCCTTGTCTTTTGTTCGAAATTGGCGTGGTGGAAATGAGTGGAGGAGGAGTCCCAAGCATGCCTAAGGCCACGCAAGGCTGTCCGAGGCCGTCCAAGGTGTCCCAGGCCACGAACAGTTTGCGTGGTGTCATGAGTTTCATAAGATGGTTTCGTGGGGTTTGCGAGGCGTCTCGAGGCCTGGGATGCCCTGGGACAGCCTCGGACGGCATGCAACACCCTCCCTCGTTTCGACACGGCAAAGGGAGCACGGCGCGCAGGTGTCGACGTCACTGACGCACGACCACTCCTCTCCCCGTCTTCCCAATCCACCCATCCAGCGTCCCGTCCCACTCGTCCCATGCAACTGAAAGGAACAGCCGCAGCAGTGCGCGCGTGTCGTCGGCACAGGCGGATATGTGGATGGGTGTGCTTACCGATTCGCTCCTCGATCTAGCCCGCCTAAATTCATACCAAAATGCCGGATTCGATGGAGGAGGAGGAGGAGGATGGTATTAACCGCAGCGGTCCCAATGAGGTACAGGGGAGGGGCACAAGGGATGGCGCGCCTACACAGGAGCGATTGGCCGCCAGTAATACTAAACGAGTCCGAAGTCTACATACGTCTGAGCAAGGCCATAGAAGTGCAGTACATCCTTTGTGCGGAGGACTCACCTGTCTGAATCCCTATATCACTGCTTGCAGTCGTTCTCGGTGTCTTCGGTCCATTTACGGTCCTCTTGCTAGCGTGCTTTGCCGCCAAGGTAGATTTTCTGGCGAAACGCTTCCGCTCTGAGAGAATAAATAGTTAATTTCAGAGCCCGTTGGAGGACAAGGAGAGCAAAGGAGCGTACCTCAGTCCATCGCTGCTCTGCTGTGATTCGCCTCGCGTTCTTCCTGTGGCTGGCCATTCGTTGCTTTCTCCCATCATGTTCCAACGCCGCTCTTCGCTCTGCCACTGGAGGGAAGATTCTACTCTATCTTTATCGACTCTGGATGTGTTTGCTGTACTGCCTGCCCATTTCCCCGGACTTTGCGCCAAGTTTTGCGGAAATCTTCGCAATCTGGAGTTGATTGAACCTTGTACGTCCACCCGATCTGTGTCAGGAAGGAGCCCTAGCCATTCACTGGCTCCCTCCAGAGAGAAATCGGATTTGGTGTACGGTACACGGCGAGTCTGCCTGGCATATTGACGTCAAGGCTTTCCGCTCGCAATTCGGGTTCGACTCTCCGCGTCCGAATAATGCGGGCACGTCGTTTTTCTCTTTCGCCGCAAAGGCGTGGAGGCCTCCCTTCGAAATGGCTCCTGGACTATCTCCCACTGTCAAAAATCCAAGCTGGCTTCAACTAATTAATTGCACGCAGGCAAAACTCAACCTGCCGTGAGACCATATCCAGTTTCAAACTCAACGGCTAACCGGGCAGACCAGTACGGTCGATATTCGGATGTGATGTACAGAACACAGCGAGTGTTGTTGTAAATCCATCAGTACTACGTTCAACTCGCCGACTGGGGTTCAACTCCCCGCTTCCGAATGCGTGAGGTCCACCCTGACATCTTTTTCCGATGAAAAGGCGGATTACGGGACACTGCCTATCCGTGAGGATATACAAGACTCCGTTCACCCACCGTGGAACGCTCCTTTGAAACCCGACCCACCCACTGACTGGACAATGAGGACGGGACATTCGGAAGTGGTGGAAAGAACACGGCGAATTCTCGTTCCGATTCGCATACTGCTAACTCGCAATCTGGGATTCAACGTTCAACTCCCTGCGTCCGCGCAAGTCATCTTGCCATCCAGTACTCATGTGAAACCAGGAGGACCTTTTTGCCGAAGATCCAAATCCAAATCCAGGTTCCATAGGTGAAGACACGCCAGTTCAACTTCACCAAAGGCTCAAAAACACTGTTAACTTTGAAGTCAGCCACACAAACCGAGCCCACGAACAGTGTGATAATCGGATGTGGTGCTAACAAACACAGCTGGAAGGGGCCAGCATAGTAACAAGAACTCGGATGTGGTGGGCGGACCATAGCAAGTCATCTTGTTGTGTCAGGTCTTTGAAGAACAAAACTCGCAGAACGGGGTTCGACTCCCTGTCTACGAATGGGTCTCTCTCACCTCCTTTTT
This sequence comes from Mycena filopes, assembly GCA_029281495.1. Taxonomy (NCBI): domain Eukaryota; kingdom Fungi; phylum Basidiomycota; class Agaricomycetes; order Agaricales; family Mycenaceae; genus Mycena; species Mycena filopes. Next base: position 24,479 of record JARIHR010000090.1, on the reverse strand, counting down.
TCTCATTCTTTTCCTGTACAGTTCCTCCTCCCCCATCCTTGTAGTACTTCCAGCGGGATCTTCAACATCCTTCCACTTCCGACATGGTTTTCGCAGACTCGACATATAAGTGAGTCTTCTGTTTTCCTGTCACACAAAATCAACTTCAGTAATTGAGTGCAACAATACTAGTACTCGGCTGTGGTGTACAGTTCCCAGAAAGTTGTCTTTTCTTTGGCATTTAAATAAGTTGGGGAGTAAAAATTCGCAGACAGGGGTTCGATTCCCCGCATCCGAATGTTGGCGATAGATAAAGCTTCAGTTTTTTGGGGGAGGCGTCGACCGTCATCGCGTTGGTCAAATTTCAAGCTATGAAGAATGCCACACACGTAGGGGTAATTCTGAGTGGTGATGGGGCTCTGCGAGACGAGATGAAATTCAACCCACCATGAGCCCACCTCTAAGCTCTGATTCTCGATTCAGAACCAACTTATCCGTCAGCGCTGAGCACAGTTTAAAACACACACTTGCTAGCCTGAGGTTCACTCGTGAAACTCGCAGAACGGTGTCCGAATTCGATCTTGGCTTACCTGCGGCGAGAGCCTGATTCTGGTCCCGAAAACAAATTGAGCCCACAGGTAGGGTGGATACTCGGATGTGGTCCACATCGGTCCTCGCATCCGGATATCAAAAGGAGTTTCGTATTGATTTTTTGGGCATGGGAAGTGGAGCCTTGGAGGCTTCTGCCATGACCCTCCAGCTGGTTTAACTTTAATCCTGTGAATATAGCCGCACAGTCAAATGATGAAGACCTAGTAACCCTAGGAAGTTTGTTTAAACAATGGACTTCTCAACGTCAAACAGGGTTTAATCTCTGCTCTGTTCAAACCGTGTTCAACCTGTCCTTCCAAAAACTAGATAGCGGCGGGACTTGAACCACAGGACACCCAATGAGACAAATTACAAGAGGACGAGAGAAGACCCAAATACAACTGAGCCAAAGGGAGATGATTTGCCGCCAATCGGAGGGAGTTTGGCCGGACCATAAGAATCTCTTAATAGCCAAACATCACAAGGCCATTTAGGTTGTGTGTGGAACTCTGGGTGAAGACGGGACTCCTAAAAACTTACCCAGTGTATCATTTCTGGTGAAAACTTAGCCTCAATAGCTTGAGAACCAAAACCGTGGCACACATTGAGTGGATATGGTGGCAAACATATTTAAGTTTTACATGCATGCAGAGCGAATTTGGATCCAGCCCTGAATCCCAGAACTCAGGCCCCTGAAATATTATGCAGGCCCTCAGGACCAACACTGTATTCATCTACACAAACAAGAAAGCAAATGTCAATGAATCACATACGAAGCCATATTTGATCTGTTTTCTGTTGGCGCCATCTTCGACCCGGGAATGCTGGATTCAAGCAAGTTTATATGATGCTCTTAGAATGCATGTCCTCTGCGGGCATATGACCAGCATTTGTTCCAGGGAATAGCAAATGGAGCAGCCGTGAAAGAGTTGTGAAGTTGAAAAAGCACTGACATAGTGGGTAAATCATGACTGTGCTGCATGTCAGTTTGGCAGAGAGGTTCCCTCCTCTCTTTCAAGCAAAGTGTTCACAGCAGCCAGGTCATAAGTTCAAGCCAGGCTCGGGGATTCTTTTGTGTATGAACACTGTTCAACCCTGTTCACATGAACATCGTTCAACCTAGTTCAATCCCTGTTTCATCCAGTGGATCTGAACCCCGTTCAATCTGTTCATTGCCGTGGCCAGGGCCCGCCCCCATGGACGGAAGCAGCGGTTTAAACGGAACAGAGTTTAAACCCTGTTGGACGTTGAGAAGCCCATTGTTTAAACAAACCGTTGTCGGTAAGTCCACACACATCCAATTCTCACCTGGAAACCAACTTCACCAGCTGGATTCACACCTTGGTAGTAGTCGGGACTTGAGAACACTGAGTCAAGTTGTTACGGTGGTTTGTGGGCCAAAGGCAATTGTCTGGATTAGACTGATGACGGAGCAAACAGAAAACATAGTGCATAAGTGTAGATACTCTGAACCATAGCGCTCGTCCACAGCCGTTTCTCAGCTCCAGACCCAGTAATTTCCTTCCTCATCATCTCGATCTTCACCCAGGTCCGAGTCCTGGTCCTCTGTATTCCAGTCATCCTCCCAGTCGACCTCCTCATCATAATGGTCCACATGAAGATCATCCTGGTGGAAATGATACTTCTTATCGCTGGCATCTAGGCAAATATTGCATCCCATCGTCCGTAATGTGTCGACATCACGTTGGAAAGCACCAAACCACCACGCCAGCTCCAGTGGTTCCGCAGACAGCACAATATGTCGAAGTTGAACCATCCCGCCGTTTGCGGCGGCCAACTGCGACTCGCACCGCGCGACCAGGAACCCCATGCTGTCCGGTGTGACATCCATCCCCAGAGTATGCAGTTGTGGGAGCCACGCCGCATCAGATAGCCTCTCTGCAATCCGCAAAATCTCAGGCGCGAGCTGCTCCTGATGCCCCGTCCAGCGCAGCGTGAGCACTTCGAGCTCCTGCAATGTGTCCAGGACCTCAATCAGCTGGTGTGTCTCCGGCGCGAAGCTGGAACCGAGGGCCAGTGCGGTGAGGGCAAAGGCCGAACGGTGTCTGAAGGCCAAGAATTCCGCATGGCGCCAGGGGTCATGATCATTGCCATAGGTGGTGATGTGCAGCTGTTCTAGGCTCGGGGCAGTGAGATAGGTCCAGATGTGGTAGAACTTTGTTCGAAATGTCATTGTCAGCTCTTTGAGGTGCGCCATTGTCGTCGGGGTGTGACTTGGTACCATTTCGTCAGGCTCACTCGTCCACCCAGCACAGTGCAAGTCACATATAATGAGCTGTCGTGAACATCAGCGTCCTGCATACAGAACCGTTGAAGTGTACACACCTGTGTGCAGTTGCTGAATATCCGCACGACTTCGTTGTGCTTCATGCAGATGTTTGAGGCCCGTAATGTGGTCAGCTGGCCAAGGGGCGGATCCCAGACTCCCAAAGTTACGATGGGGAGGTAGTCTATAGCATCCCGAGACACAACAGCAAGATTGGTCAGTAGCGGAGCTGCACCGAATACACTGAGCTTGACTGCGTCTCCGTACACTTGCACAGGAAGAATAGGGTGATATACATATGGTCGCATCTGGAGCTTGAACTGCTGCAAGCGATCGAAAGGAAGGGCGGGACCGATGAATAGGTTCTCGGCAGCGATTTGATGAAGCTGGAGGTCCAGAACGGACAGACGGCGGGAGTGAGCTGTAACGATGGTCGAAGGGATGTGCCCTACGGCCGGCTCGTCCCCTTGCTTTATGGCCAGTTCGATGTCCTTCGAGCCAGCGTACACGATGAACTGTGCGAGGAGAGCCACAAGGTTGGAGGCCTTCCTGTAAGTCCACTTACGCGAGGTCAGATCCAATTTGTATGCCGTCCAAGACCTTTGATGACCATGCGCTGTAGCCCGCCATTCGCGACAGACTTGCGACACCCTAAGAATCTCCGACTGGGAGTCCGATGGCGCAGGCGGAAGGCAAATTGGCTGAGCAGGTGTGCTGAGGATGTCGAAGAGAACATTAACCAAGTCGGTTGGAAGACTGTCGATTGGAGGTGGAGAAACCAGTAGGCGCATGTCGAGTTGAGATGGGGCCCGAACGAGAAGGAGCTGGTCAAAGTAGTATTTATACTGTCCATGAAGGTACACCCGCCGGTCCTGGAAGACAACACCATTCGTTGAATTGAGTTTCTCTGTGGGCGAGGAGCCGTCAAAAAACAAAGACCGAGATTGATGATCAAGCAAAGTATTGTTCTTCTCCGTTCCGTTGCATCACGGTCTCGAGGAGTAGAATAGAATTGCAATGGGAATCGATGTTCCGCGGCGTTTGTCTTGTCTTGACTGTGGTTCGTCGTCAGGACAGGAACAAGAGAGCTTGAAAATTGTTCTTCCGTTCCGTTGCATCACGGTCTCGAGGAGTACAATGAGATTGCATTGAGAGTCGATGTTCCGCGGTGCTTGTCTTGTGTTGGTTGTGTCGCAGTTGTGCATCATCGTCAGGAAGGAACAAGAGAGGAAACCCGGACAACTTGCAAAGTACAAAAGGTCGTACAAGGGCCATCGGGATCACGAGCACAGCCCTTCAGTACCTCGCGACAGAGTTCCGAGTAATTGATTGTGTAAGAGCAGAGTTCAGTACACCGCTCGGCCGTCGACATGATGGAGGAAGACAAGAGTGAGATAGCCGCACCCGACTTGAGTCCGGATCACTCGGCAAGTCCGCCTGTTTCGCTTGAACCTTGCTTGAACCTGAACCCAACTCGAGCCCGTCAGGTCACAAATGAAGCAAAATTGACCACAGAACCCCGCGCGTTTGGGATTGTTGCACGAGAAAAAATTCTAACAATGACAGTTCTAATGCTTATATGTAGAAGCGCGTACCCAAACTGCTTAACAGGAAAATTTGAGGAAAATATTGCCCACAACGGAGGCCTAACAGTTCTGATGCTTAGTCTAATGAACCCAGTCCTTCGCCCATCTCATCGTCTTCATCATCTTCGTTGTCTTCCTCCCCATTCATGTCCTCGTTCTCCGAATTCGACAACTCGGAATCATCTTCACCAGGCTCCTCGTCGCGGTAGTCTTCCCCACCAAAAAAGGTCATGGCTTGTACCTCGACATTGCATCCCATCACCCGCAATGGGCTGATCTCCAGGGACTGGGCCTGCAAGGTCGAAACCTCGTGTGGGTCGAGGTCAAAGATGGACAGTGTGATTTCCCGGAGCTGCAACTCTGCTTCCTGCACGTCAGCCAACTGAGATTTGCAGCGCGAAATCAAGACGGCAATGCTCTCCGTTGTCCCGTCGATTGTCAGATTGTGCAAGCGGGGGAGCCACGTCGCGGTCGCAAGTTTGTGGAGAAGACGTCCGATTTCGGGGCTCTCAAAAGCCTGCCAACCTGTCCAGCGCAGTGTCAGTACCTCCAACTCCTGCAGTGTGTCCAAAGCCTCGATGATGGTGTCTGGATCCTCAGAGAATTCGAAACAGAGTGCGAGTGTGGTGAGGGTGAAACCCGAGCGCCGTTTGAACGCCATGAATTCTGTTTGACCCCATCGAGTGCCACCATCGTCGTCGATGTCATCGTATACGCTGATGATATGCAGCTGTTCGAGGCTCGGCGCGGTGAAATAGGTCCACAGGTGGGGAATCATCACACGGAATGTGATCCTCAGCTCTTCGAGGTGGGCCATCATCGTAGGGGTTTGCGTCAGGTCGGATTCCTCGGGTGTCCACACCTCGTCGCAGCGTATGTCGCAAATGATCAACTATTATGAACATCAGTGGTCGGTATATGCGTTGTAGAGTCGCACACACCTGTGTACAGTTCTTCAATATCTGCACAACGTCAGGACCCTCCATCCAGACGTTCGATGCCCGGAACGTCGTCAACTGGGCCAGTGGTGGATTCCATCCCTCTAGATCTAGAAGAGGGAGCTGCACAGGGAGCCATTGATGATATCCGAGGCAGACTTCGGTCAGGAGCGGAGCTTCCTTGAGTACGGTGTGTTCATTCCACTCGCCCAATGGACCCTCCCTAGCGTCGGATGTGTGCGGTCGCATTACGATCTCAAACCGCTGTAGGCGGTCAAACGGGAGGGTGGGGGCGTTGAACAGGTATTCGACGGTCGCGTGAGGAAGGTGGAGGTTCAAGACGGAGAGGCGGCGGGAGTAGGTGGTAACGATGGTGGAAGTGATGTCCTGCGCCGACTCCTCCTCCCCTTGGTCGATGGCAAGGACAATGTCCAGTACGGCGGCATCCTTCGAGTCCGTGTACGAGACGAACTCCGCCAAGAGCGATAGGAGGGCGGAGGCGTCGGCGGAACCCCAGACACGCGAAGTCAAGTCGAATTTGTACGACGTCCAAAGTTCTCGGCGACTGTGGGCTGTAGCGCGCCATTCGCGACAGACTTGGGAGAGCCCAATGATCTCTGGCTGAGAGTACAGAGTTGGAGCTGGGAGACAGATTGGTTGCGCAGGAGTATGGAGTTTGTCGAAGATAGCGGACACCAACTCAGTCGGAAGACTGTGGATTGGAGGGCGAGGAGCCGACATGTCGAGTAAGGAGTTGGGATAGCGCGACAAGGAGCTCCTCGTCTGGCGGGGGTACTTATACTTATTGTGCCTGTCGAATCCACTGGCCAATTCGGGAATACAATAACACCCCTACCGACGTTCAGCACGAAATGATTTGGGTGCAAAGAGCCCGGTCGAACAAAGACCCAGATCGATGGTCGCACAGTTATTGTTCTTTTCCATCAAGGTCCTGCCGAGCTATACAAGGAGCGTGTTGGTTGCGATGCAATTGTGTTCTCTGTGCGGTGGACGGCGGAGATGGAGGTAGCAGGATCTAGAACGGATCGGATCGCTGACAATGTCACGGCAGCTATCGTGGGATTTCAAGACGGAAAAAATAAACGAGAAATTCGAAAGGAAAAAGAACTTGTATTCAAGTGCAGTGGAGGAACGGAAGGCGAGAACACAGGAAAGGGTTTCCCCATTAGAAAGAGAGAAAATATGAGCGACGCACACCCCTCCATGGTCTGTTTCCTTTCCTCGCCCCATGGACACCCGCCTCCCCGTGCCGTTTCCAAGCACCCCATCTTGCACCCGCGAGCCCACAGCCAAAGCTCGCCAAGCCAGGCGCCAGAATCCTTCGGAAACCGACGTCGGCGAAGGAAGAGGCCTAATCGGCGTGCTCGTGCTCCCGCGCCTCCGTCTTCTCAGCCCCGCCCGAGATATACTAAATGAAGGGCGCGCGGCGGGCCCCGCTCTACTCCGCGGTCCACCATGTGCACGCTCGTCATTCTCGCTCTCGTCGGCATCTCCATCGCAACTTCGGCGGGGTGGGTACGAATGGCATGAGCGCAGCCCCGGGGGGAGAGACAATGGTGGAGGCGCCGTGAGGAGGATTACCGGGCGGTGAGAACGAGGGCATCGAGACCGCCCGAGCCCCCCTCTTGCTCGAGACCCCACCGCACAGCTACGTCCCCATCTTCGGCGCGGGGAATACCATAGGTGCAAGCAACTGGAGAGTAAGCGGAGGGGCGAGCGAGGCAAATAGCGCAGGGCGCGCTGCGGGTCGTAATGACGAGAATGACCACAGGGAGGGTGCAGTGATCGTGGTACTGGATGGCGGTTCGTCCTGTTTCGCAGCTCTGCATAAACCTCAATGTCCATATACACACGACGAGCAGAGACACGTACCGGCCCGCCTCCTTCACGGCCAGCGCCGCCAGCTCCACTAGCATCGTCCGCCGCAAGCACACTGTCACGAGCAAATCCTCTGCTTCCCCGAAGGACATCCGATTTGCCTGCCCACATCTCCTCCCCGCATTCCACCGTATGTCAATATCATACCCCATACCTATCCGCACCTGCAGACACAGTCCCGGAGGATTGTCTACAATGCCGCACGCACGGCGCCCACCAGCGCCGTTTCTCATCACGAGTGACAGACAGCGCGCGCGCAGTCGTGCTCGCGCTCGTACCAGAGTCGCAAGGTGGGAAGGGATAGCGCCCGCGCGTATTCAGAAGGTAGCGCATTCACATGCGAGTCGGAATCGCATGAACGAGGAGAGTCCGAGTCGCAGCCGTTGCCGCTCGTCGTCGTCCAGTACAGCTTCACCCTCACTGCACATCCACCACCGCCGCCAGTACACCCCCATCCTCGTACCCCGCACCCACGCCCGCCTGCTCGTCATCCCCGATGCCTTCCCCGCACCCAGTCACCACGACGAAGGGGCGGAAGCACCTCCGCCCGTACACCCGCCGCCTCGTACACCCGCCGCCTCGTCCCCCACACCCACGCCCGCCTGCTCGTCACTCGGATGCCTTCCCCACCCAGCGACCGTGACGAAGAATAGGGGGCCCGTCTTACGAAGCACTCGTGCGTCGCCACATCTCGGTATCCACATCCGATCTCGAGCCCAATCCAGCGCCCGTCCCAATACTCCACGAACGAACAGGGCAGCGCGCGCAGGGTCTTCGTCGCCGTCTCGACAGGAAGGAACCGCAGGAGCACGCGCGCGTGTCGGGTCTCAGCGTCGGCGCGGGACTGAGACACGAATGGGGAGGATACGAAGAAGTGCGGACTGCGACCCGGAGGTCGTCTGCGCTCGAGACGCGAGGAAGGAAGGTGAAGGCGTGTGTGTCGACGTCCCAGTCAAGCAGCGCGACGCGATACATTCGTTCGTCGCCCTCATCTCGAGCTCTGCGTCCCAGCCTACCCGTTTTCCTCCCGATCCAGAGTCCCCAGCCATCCCTCTTGATCCGAATCCCGGGCCAATCCGATCCCAGGTGCCCATCCCCAACGTGCTCAGAAGGAGGGGAGAGCAGCGGCGACGGTACACGGGGGCGTATCGGGCTCGATGCCGGAGGCGCGACAGGAATATACGACGCGGCGAGGAAGGCAGGGTGGGCTCCACGCAGTGCCTGCACACGGCTGGCTTCACGTTCGTCCGTCGTATTCCTCTACTCCATCTCGTCCTCCCCCCACACCGGCATCCGTCCGCACGCGTCTATTCTGCGCACCATCGCCCACAATACATTACCAGGCAGGTAGATGGCAGGAGTGGCTTCGTCTTCGTCGCCATCTCCTCCACCCACCGCACCGCGCAGCATATCCCATCCACCATCTCCATCCAGCATTTCCACATTCACCTCCAGGCGCATAGCACGCGGACGGGGGTGTCTTCAAGCCATCACCTCCCCCAGCCACGTAGTCTCCATGTCCGTCCTCATCCACGGACGGCACGGAGCGCGGCTCGGTATGCGCGATTTGCGTACTTGGGGAGGTAGACTGGGCGACGGTGGGCGCGGGCGGGGTGGTCACGGGCCGGGTGAAGGTGTGAGTGTCGAGACGCGTCGATAGGCGTCGCGGCAAGGAAAGGCTAGCCGCCGGGGGCAATGGCCATTGGCGTAAAATGGAGCCATAGGGCCGCGTCGCCCAGATCGGCAACAACGGCAGCACGGGCGAGGTTGCAGCGTCGCGCGCCCACCGGGGGCTTGCGCAGCGCGGTAGCTGTAGTCGACGGCGAGGCTGCGTTCATGGGTGGCGCTGGAGAAGTGAGATGTGCATGCGCGCGAGCCTCGTATCTACATCCGGATCGTCGAGCGCGAGGGGCATCCGCCTCTCTTCTGCGGATGCGGGGATGCGAACAAGGTGGGGAGGGTGCGCGCGCGGACGGCGTACGGAATGGGGTCCGCGACGAGAGCCACGAGCATCAAGGCAAGCCCGTGAGACGTAGGCGCGGCGGAATCGTCGAGGTAGGCGTGTCCGACGCCACCGACAAGGAGCACGCAGGCATCGAGGTATTCCGTCCATTCCTCGAGGTTCATGTCCTCGCGGCCGAATGTAGCCAGACGTGGTCCATGCAGCCGAAGACATGTCGATAGACGAGGGCGCGCCGCGGGCTGAGAATGTCCGTGCGTGTCGTTGGTGTTGGATGATGCGGCGGTGGTGAGGATGAGCGGCGTCCATGACCAAGCCACGAGGCTTGGCTGTGGTGCAGCTCGGGCTGCAGAGCAACGTGCGCGGGGTTGCGCATAAACGATGGGGAAGTGGGGTAGGCGAGCAGTAGAAAGGGCGCGCAGTCGGCCCTGTGGATGGGGGTTAGCCCGGACTCGGAGCAGGCCGGACCAAGAAGGGGTGCTCACCATCGCTCCTGGATCATACTCATCGCTGGCAGCGTCCAACACGCACTGGTGTTGACGTTATTCTTCCTGTAGCTTGTTTTCCCTTGTAAAACGGAAGGAAAATGAATCAAGAACTCAGAATCTGGTGAAAAGCCAGTGGCGGAAGTGTTTACCTCCATTCACCCATCGAGTATCCTACGAGGGGGAGAGTTTGGGTGAATTTGAAAAGTAGATTGGTTCGGAGAGTGGTGGCAGGAGGACAGCGTTTACGATCGCGAGGTGTATCGAGGACTGGCCGCGTATCCCGGCAATATCGCTCCGTTGACGATGGCAGCATCGACTCCAGTCCTCTCAATATTTCTTCAGTTCATCTTGCTCTCCCGCTAGCGTGCCTTGCCTCCAAGTGTTAGTATCTCCCAAACGCTCTGAAGGAAAATGAATGCAATTAGGACTGAGTAGTAGAGAGCGAAGAGAGAGCGAGAACGCGCCTGCATCCATTGGTCCTCTGCGCTACTCTACTGTGAGTCGCCTTGCGTTGTTCTCGCAGCTGGCCATTCGAGTTGGTTGGAGTCGAGAGCAAAGGCGAGGAGTGCCGTAACCGATCAACATCACGGCAACTTCCGACTCTTCCTTCCTCCGCTCGTTCAGCGTCTCCCTCGGTGCTCTGGAACTGCGGGGAATTCCAGGCTGGACTTCTCTCGGGCAGTGACACGGTATTCATTCTCGTTTGCCTCGACCCGGCCCCCGAACTTTGCGTCGTGTCCGAGGACTCGCGAGTCGCGAAAAGATCTCGTGGAGCCTCAAGGACGCTTCAAAAAAGCAACAGCACTCCCAGCTCAACCCAGCTAATAGTAGTTCAGACGTGGTGCACGAATGCAGCCAACCTGGTCGTTGTCTTCGCGGTGATTCCAGCTCGGGGACCGGGGTTCAACTCCCCGCTCCCCCTTTCGACGCAGCGTTGCGCAATGAAAATGTTTTTTTCTTTATTTTGCCCCAAGGTTTGACCCCTCAAGCTCAAGCCAAGCAAGGACGCCTTTTAATTTCTGCCCTGGGGGAGCTGGCCCGAATTCAAAACATCGGGGAGTCACTCGTATCCCAAAATCGATTGATCGTGTTCATATACCTGACCTCTCCAACAGCTCTAAGTATGTCCTCAACCTCTCCAACAGCTCAGGGAATGGTGTACGGAACACGGCGGGCTGCCTTGATATGATCTACGAGATGCATAACCCGCAGACTGGGGGTTCAACTCCCCACATCCCAATGTGAAGTGTAATTACGAGGTATACCTTTTTTTAGCAAGCCGACAGCCTGCAAGCCATTGAATCTGGACCAGGATTGCATGGCCACCTGAGGCACCTCCGAAATTAACGCTTCACTGTGGTATGTGAGTTCAAATAACATTCCACCTCATTTAAATTTAACCTCACGCACCGAGTTTCTGCGTAGGGCCGATAATCCCTGGATGTGGTGTACGGTACACAGCGAGCCGTCTTAGCGACTAACCCCAGGGGATGCAACTCGCGAAACGGGGTTCGACTCCCCGCATCCTTGTAACTCTGCGTATTCCTGCTTGTGTTTTTGGGCCAGGTTCGGGTCATCGTCCTCAGATCCCTCACATGAACTCGCTACTCAAAATTCCAGAAAATATTCAACCATACCGCGGAGCTTTCGTGAGTCCTTGATAGCCTTTACTGTTCCGCATCCACTTATACTTCAATCCAGTCTTGAATTCAGCGCCCAAAGCCAACCAATACTCCGACTCGGATGTCGTGTACGGAACACCGCGAGTCCGCCTGTCTACGCCCATTCCACCTTTGCAGCTCGCACCTCGGGGTTCGACTCCCCGCATCCGAGTGGTCCATGTCTACCAGGTATTTTTTCTGGGAAGGACAAGCGGTTGCCTCCAAGATTCGGAGGAACTCTTCCACCGACGATTCGGACTCAAGCTGTGACGGAATAATGGTGCGACGTTGAATTTCCAGAGGTCAGGGAGGTCAGGGGAACTCACCAGTCTGTTTCCTCGTGAACTCACAGCTTACCAAGCGCAGGAATGGAATTCACAATCGGATGGCGTGTACTTACTATGGAACACGACGAGTCCTCTTGCCCAGCCAATGCCGGGAATAAGGCGGATGCTTGTAGCGTAGATCATTTTTTTCAGCGTCCTCATCGTGACTCAACTCTTCATCGTAAGGCTGGCTCAAGATGCAGGCATAAAGAACCGGATGTGGTGTGCGGCACACCGCGAGTCTTCTTAACAGTGCGCTTTAAACTTGATCAGCTTGCAGAACGGGGTTCGACTCCCTGCATCCGAATAGTCGACAAACATTTAGTTTTTTCTTTCGTCCTCCGCCATTTTGCAACCTCGACCAAACCGCTCACCGGCAGATTCTTCTCGCCAAGTCGGATGGTTCAAGGCTCAGTGTGGAGGTAATGAGTCCTCCCCGTCGTACAAAATCAACCTCACAAAAGAACATATCAGTAGGACCGGTCATTGTCGGATGTGGTGTACGGTACACATCAAGTCTGGTTAAGGTTCAAACGGCAACTTGTTGACCGGGGTTCGACTCCCCACATCTGAATGGCGAGAATAGTACAAAGGTGCTTTTTCTTCCTCATCCGCCAGTTTATTGGCCCTACTGCTCACCTGACCATGGGTTCAGATCCTCAGCATGTACACAACAAAGAGTCTGGGGAATACAGGGATAGACAACATGTAGCGGGACACTGCAGGAGTTGAATGTGCGGCGTGCGCCCCTGAATGAGAGACAAATTGGACAGAATCAGTACACACTTTGAGTTCAAGAATGATGTCCTTTCAAATGTGCTGAAAGAAAAACCACTGATATATCGAGTTCGGTTTATTAGGACATGTGCAGACCCCGCCCCCGGATTCCTGGTACATAATATTCTTGTCAAAGAGTTCAAAGCTGTGCATGTGTCAATCTCCCCGTCACTTTTACCAGACCTCCCCTCCCAAATTGGGATTTCGTGGCAATACACTGCTGACACTAGAACTAGATCTGGCCCGGGAGACTGCAATTCCTTCCAGAATAGTTGTAGCTCGGGTGTGGCCCAGATGCCCTTCCAACCCCAACAAGGACAACACCTGGGCAGCAGCAGCCTCTCGAGCTGAACGCTCTGTGAATCCAACTGCTCGACCATACTCGAGACCGTCAACTGTTGAAAATTAGTGGAGTTGGTCAAAGGGAAAACTCAGTACTCACAGAATACAGTGGTTTCCCAAACCCGGCTCTCCGCGGGTCCTGTTTGCCTGCTTGTGTATTGAACCCTTCCCTGGGATCTCTGAACAACTCGAACATCATTCAACTGTGCTTCGTTGTCCTGGCATGTGAATCAATGCTTCCTCTCGGACAACCAGAGAAGGTTATTGACCTGGATATCCAAAGATGGAAGAGCAGCTGGGCTCCCGCTTGACATGCTTAAAGATTCAGGGGTATCTCTTGTGTTCCAATAAACCACACTTGCTGAGCACAAGCCTGTGAGTTAGGCAGTACACCCCAAAAACAAAGTGTGGTTTACCTCCACTGTCAGCCACATCTCGCACTCGCGATACTGAATCGAACAACTCCTGGTCATTAGGAAACTGAGTGTCTTGGACGATAGCTGCCATCCAATCACTGTCATGTGTGATGGCAATCACTTCCTCAACGGCTTGGCTTCTGTCGAGAATAAAGGTGTTGATGACTGCGGATGGGTGATATGCCTGTCCATACTTAGACTGAGGTTTATGTTGAGTCCAGAAAAATTGGACTCACCTGCGAAATTTCGGAGCTATATTGCAGTGAAATTACACCTTCCAGAGTGGCAGTGGTTTGGGTGTTTGGGGATGTCCCCGAGCCAGAACTGGAGCTGGGTGCTCCTACTGTTGGCTGTTGACCAGACTGTGATGGCCATTTCGAGATACGCTGTGACAGACTGGCTTGAATTGGTGAGGGGGAGGACCCTTTGATGGCGTCCACCTTGACTTGTCCAGTGAGGGCGGATTTCAACTTGTTTCTCATGGAGACAGTGTAGCCCCGGAGAAAGACACACTGGTTTTCTGCCCATGATTCTTCTCCCGGCTTTCGATGAGGTCCTGCTTGCGCAAAGCCATGATTGTATGATGAAGTATCCCATGCATACTCGGCGTGACCAGCAGTACCAGTGGGCCCCAATTTCATTGTGACTTCCCCTGCATTGGAAGTCCGCGAAAAGACAGCTGTGCCCCACGAAGATGATTTATCGCAGCCCGTAATAAGATATATATCCTGCACGGGCCGGTTCAGTGTGGCCAGGAACTCGAACCACTGTTTGGCGTGGGTGAGGATATATTTCCGGAAAATGTGGAGAGGAAGGAGGTCCGAAGAAGATGCCCCAGTAGGTAAGATTAAGGCTGCACCCTCATTCGCGGAGCAGGAGAGTTCAATTCCCATTCCGACATCGATGGGTACCACACTGAAGAGAAATCATAAGTTTCACAGTAACTTGGAAATGAAAAATCACGGAAATGAGTACCTATTGGTTTCCACTCCTAAGGAGACCCGGCGTGACCTCACCGTCTCGGTTGAGATATCGGTGTGCGGCTGAAAAGCCACATCCATCCGTTCTATGAAGCGTGCGTCGAGTTTCAAAGGTTGAAATTTGTCGGGAACTCCGAAGTGGTGATTGATAGGATCCTCTGCATTCTTGCAGATGTTGAAGAGGAAGGAGAAACCTCCCCTCGGAGTGATACACCCAACATCGCCAATCTGAATGCCATGTTTCCGATATGCCTCGGGTAGATTGTCCATGGGTGGTGGGTACCACAGAGGATAGCCGAGTGCTTTGCACAGAAGCTGCTTGGTGTATAGTTGACCGTCCGCCATGGTGAGAGACGGTCTTCTGCCGGGTGCGGGGACTTTATATGTGAGTAGGGCAGTGCAAATTTGCTGTGCACAACATCCCACTGTCAGTGCCACAATCAGAACCCGGCTCCCCACGAGGCTGTATTATTAACCGTTCTTTAACGAAATGGCCCTCGTTCATTTGGTTTACTTTGGTTCAATCCCCATATGTCTTTATCTCCTTCTCTCTACCTCTCCTCTGTTTCTCCGTCTTTGATTGTCTTCCATTGTACGCAGTTCAAGATTCTCCACAGCTTGCCCAATTTGGTCAAAAATTCACACAATCCCCGGAGTTCCACCGCGGCGTCGACAGGTCATCTCCGCCTAAAAGCTGTTCAACAGCTGGTCAATACAATTGAATCCCCACTAGGAACTCTCAAGGCAGCGACCTCGCGCAGTTCACAGCTGTTCAACTGCGAGATTCCTACCGCACTGCCCACCAACTGCGCTATATAAATCCGCTATCTAGCTCACCCATCCTTCCCCGCCATCTTTCTTCGTGTTCCCCTCCACAATTCTGCAACTGTCCTGAATCAGGACCCCCAAATTGTCAATCGCACTAGCTCTCAAGGCGGTTGAACTTACAGCCAACGCTCCCATTCATTGCCCCCTGATTCCTCTGTGCCCTTCCCTCAAGGATCGTGTCCCTCTTGAGCTGAGACTACCCCACCCCGATCCTGCCATCAACTCAACATCACCGTCGTTCTGGGAGACATTCCCTCCTGTGCGCCCGTTGGGGGATCGTGATCCGGTGTTCCTTCGCGTCTGGTGCGTCAAACTCCATCCCTCGTGAGGAGCCACCAAATGCAATACCGCAATATCCATCAAAATTGCTTAAAATCCCTCGCGGTCGCCGCGTCCGCAAATCGAACAACGCCGAGAACGCCGAGATAGTTCCCACGCTTCCAGTTTTCACTTCCAATACCATCCCGGTTGAGCCGCGGTCAGGTCTTCGGCGAATTCGTGTCTGGTATCCACTCCATTGCCTGCGGTTGCTGCTCTCGCCCTCTCGCTGCATCACCCTTGCTCTCGTCCCCTGTCACAAATATTTTCCATCCTCCTCCTCCTCCTCCTCTCACTTCACCTTCAGCTTGCGCTGGGACCGTATACAGGTGCGCCACCAATTCATAGTACCTCTGTCATGCCTCTCGCTGATTCAATTTTGCTCCAGCGAGAATGCACACCGAAAACTCAAGTCACCCCGTCTCAAACTAGGTTCCGCCAGGGGGCGTGTGTCTTCTCATCTTATCCTATCCCCTCATAGTCCCATCGCATGTATGGTTCAAAATGTTGGATATATGTGTTGGTCATCTGTTGCCAATCATTTTGACCTGAAATTTCGATACCACTCTCGCCACGGGCAACATGCCGGAGCGAAGCGAGGGACCATCTTGTCCTTCAAGTTCAATTCAAGTTGCTCAAATGGTGAACTCCGAATAAACGAAGTGCTGAGGATTTCCGCAACCTTAAGTCGATAACACATCGATTGCAGTTGCTGTAGGGAGCAGAATTATTTACTTCTAACACAGTTGTGCCCTTCCCCTAGCATGAAGTAATTCCCATCAACCCGGAGTTCAAGGAGGCACAGTCTAGAACTCAGCATTGCTTGGCATCTCATCAGCTGCCAGCACTGGCTGGCATCATCCCCCCTGCTTATGAAGACTCACTGGCATGTGCCGTACACCAATTCCGACTACTATAATTAGTATTCAAGGTCATCATTTGGGATGCCCTGTGTCGATGCCACTGTCGAACCCCGGGCCCGTTTTGAACCCTTTAGAAATTCACCAGTCCACATAAGTAGAAGGGCTCGCCGTGTGCCATGCACAACATCCGAATGCTGGGGCTTATCTCGGGGGTGCTACTCAGGTCAGTTCGACGTGAATCGTAGCAAAGGCATCCTTAAAATTTGGAAACTTTCCATTCGGACGAAGAGAGTGGAACCCGCCCTCCTGCGAGTTATCAGCCACCGGACAACCAGAACCGCCTCTGCAAAGTTGAGGTGTGTCATACGCCGGACATTTTGAGGTGTCCTCGTGCGGTTGACGATCTGAGGGTTTGGAGTTGATGAACAGTGTTGATTTTCTGTCCGGAGTCAGTCAGGAAACAATTGAATTTACCGACGGAGTGCTGAGGATTCTAGTAAGTAAGTGAAGAGAAGAGCTGGGGCTCGGAACGTCACATTTGAACTTGGAAGTTTCACAAAAAAAAAACCGTGATGAACTTGGTCGGACGCGGGGAATCGAACCCCGTTCTGTGAGCTGCAGAAATTGACCACCGGTACACAACTGCTCGCTGTGTTCCGTACACCACGCCCGAATACTGGATCAAGGTGTTGGCCAAACTTGTCCAAGGTAAGTCCATCGAATACTACGCCTGAAAAAAAGGTTGATTGTCTGTATATTCAGGCGTGGGGAATCGAACCTGTTTTGCGAGCTTTAGATATTGACTCCTTACAGCGGCTCGCTGTGTGCCGTCCACCACATCGGAATACCAGGGTCTATTTCGGTCTGCTGGGAATTGTCGCAGAGGCATCCTTGAAAAAGCATCAATTCCAAACCCTCCATTTGGACGACGGGAGTCGAACCCCTTCTGCGAGCTATCCTGGTGACTCAGAAGTCTTTGGGATCGGGGGCGGGGCGTACGGAGTGTTAAACGTCCAGCCCATGTGCATTCCGAGCCTGCCGGGGTGCCAAGTCTGCAAGACGGATATTTCAGCGTTGGCGATTGAATTAAACCAAATTCTTGCCAAATTCAACCCCCTGTCTGCCGCAGAAAGTTGAAATGGCAATAAAAATAGAATAACAAAATACCGTTTATTCGAACGCGGGGAGTCGAACCCCGGAGTCTGCGGGCTTCAAGCAGCGCGGTTATCGAACATTGCGGCCCGCCGTGTACCCAACACCACGTCCGATTCACCTCGTATCCCTCAGGTTGAGCTAGCTAGGACGATTTTGGATTGGAGTGAACGAACCAATCTCGAGCCGTGCGTTTCCAAGTGCGCAGCGAGTGGGAGCGGAGGAATCGCGAAACCGACGAAGCCTGATGGACGCAGGCTGGTGATAGAACAGACCTACGAGGTGGATGGGAAAAAGAGTTTACTGCGAGATACGCGCATTCGGATGCGGGGAGTCGAACCCCGCTGCGACGTCGAAAGAACCATGGGAAGCCGCTGTGTCCTCATGAACCACATCCGAGTTTCTGAGTGTGCAGTTGGATGAGGAGGAGAATTCCAAACGAGGCACGTACGAACCGACTTTCGACGTTCGGTTGAATTCCCGTGAAGCCTGGTCGGTGGGGAATACTTGACGCTGAGTCGTGTACACGTGAACCAGCGGCCCAGCAATGGAGGACAAGTACCTGCCACAAAATAAGAAATAGTCAATTGAAATGCACGCAAAACAAGGCTAGACCTTTCGGCTTACTCGAACGTGGGGATTCGAACCCAGCCCCCGTGGTCGAGGCCCGCTGTGCGGCGGTGCGTCGCACACCACATCCGATTCAATAGATATTCTGGGCAAGGTATGGACCGGGTTGGGACTGCGGTGGAATAACGCCAGCGGTAGTTGAACCTGACGCGGGATAAGTAGATTACTCGACGGCAGGTCGCGGAGGAGGCTGCAGGAGAGAAAGAATAGTAGACCGACCAAACCCGCAACCAAGAAAAAGCGTCATTTTACTCGATTACTCGGACGCGAGGAGTCGAACCCCGATCTGCGGGCTTCAATTGAGGCCGAGAATGGTCAATTTGAGGCCGCTGTGTACCCTGCACGACATCCGGTGTCCCTGTATCCATCTGGGCAGGGAAGTATGTAGCGTGGTTTTAGACTGGTGGGTCAACGAACCGAGTCGTGTTGAGGAAGGCAGTACGTGAAGCTGGTCATACGTAACTGTAGTAAGTTCCTTGAGCTGGAGTAATGAGGATGTACAAATGAAATTTCTTCCTTCGTGCCAGAATTCGGTCAGAGTTGCGAATGATCAGGGGGAATAGCGGCCTGCTGCAGGGAAGGAACAGTTATTGAATTGTTAGGGCAAGCAAAAAATCACTGAAGGCCTTCAGAACTTGATCGTTCGAACGCGGGGAGTCGAACCCCGAGATGCGGCTTGACATTGGAAAGGGAATAGTCAACTAATATTGGCCGATGTGTGCCGTACACGACGCTCGATTTCTCTTCCTGCCTGTGCCCAGGATTGACGAGGATGCTTTGAAACGAGAGTTACAAGACACGAACCAAATTTCGTCGCGCGTCTATTGAAGTCGGGGTCGAATGAACCCGCACAGCTTGGTTAGTGGGAGATAGGACCGAGCATCCGGTTGCCAGAAACGAGGGCTGAACCCCAAGAGAACGGCAGAAAGCGAGAGAAAGTGGAGGCGTTGGTCAAGTCGCCGAGATCCAAGAAAATTCATGAGAGTAGCGCAAGAGTGTCGCAAGCGCTAGCGATTCGTTCTCGTTTTGCCTTCAGATTGTGCACAAGAGACCGGTTCCAGCCGTTGGGAGTCAACGATCCGCGCAGTGCCAATGGTGCACAACTCGCTGCGCGAGCTTGTTGCGGTTCAGAGCAAGCCGGTTTGTCGGCGTTATCGGCCGACGGGCGCCGCGGCTTATCCTCTTTTGCTTTCCGCCTTCATCTCATGATCAACTCGATTCACCGACGACGGGCAGGGCAATATCCATGCAAGCGACTGTAAACCAGTCCATTCTCAACCGCCAATAGAATCCTGACGCGCTTACTTTTTCGCCAGCGGCCAGCGACAAATGGCATTCAGTGGTGCCACCCAAGTGCCAGTGGCCGTCCTCCTCGAGTACGCAAACGCTGCGACCGATGGCAATGAATTGGGCAAACAAGACACTACCAACGATATCCATTTCGCCGACTGCCACCCAATTTCCTTGCATTCTACACCGGTACGTTCTTATGCCTCTTTCTATTCGATCCTCCTCCGCCGCCACCGGCGCTCATCTCATCCTCTTTCCTCTCCACATTCCTCCCATTTTTCCCTTGTCCATATCCTCCTCGATGCGGTGTTTACTGACTTGCCTTCCCCACAGATGTTTCGATGCGTGTCGCGCTCTCGATGCCGCGTTCTGGAGCCTGTGCGTGGAGTGCCGCCGCTGAGATATAGGCACCGAACGTCAATGAGGGGCATGTGAACGACAATTCGAAGGTGCGTCTACTGCCCCTTCTCTTCTTGGTACCATCGTGTGCGTATCCATCCGCGCTGGCCGCGAGTTGAGGCGGATCTTGTGTGCAGAGTGGTAGCGGCGTCGGCGCGATTCCAGGGCGTGGCTACATCGCCTACATCGCGCCTCCTCTCTACTGCTTATCCTCGATCTTCTCCCGTCCCAAGTCTTCCCCGCGCTAACCTCGTCCACAGATCCCACTAGCCCGATCGCCTCAAGCCGCGCGACGACTCCCTTCGATATGTGTTCTCTTCTCAGTGCGTACCTTCGTCCCCGTCGTCTTCGCCGGATGGAGGCGTGGCCGGTGAATTGTGGTCGGAGCGGAGCGCTTTGGCCTGCGGTGGGGCAGGATGTCGGGAGCGATAGCGTCGTCGTCGACACTGCCCGATGACTGGGGTCGTCTCGGTCGTTCCTGACTGCGAGGAGGTGGTGTCACGCTGTCCTGCGCTCGATGTCCTACTCGGAGGACGATGCGGTCGTCCCAGGCGAGAGTGCGTGGCTGCTCGGGGAATGGAGCAGTCGTCCCTCCGGCGGGTGACGCGGCCGTGTACGTTTGTCGCATACGTCGACTTTCGGACAAGCTGAATTTCGCCACCTCGTCGCAGCCTGGAGCGCGGGGGTCGTGCGCGATGCGCTCGCGAGTGAGTGCTCTGGGCTGCGACGGGATGCAGATGTGCGTCGTAGATGGCGTCGTTTGTCGAGTGCGCGGGTGGGATACAGAGGTGGGGCGCTGCTCGATGTCCCAGCCGGCCGCCGGTGGGTGCTGGTGTGGGCAGGGACCTTAGTACGAGGGAGGCGATGCCGCCAGAAGTGATCGTCGCGCGCTTGGAGCTGCGTGTGCGTGAGCGCGTGGAGGACGTGCTCGATCCGCTTGCAGGAGGATATACGCCTGGGAGTGCCGGGGATGCGCTCCCCTTCTCTTCCCCGTGTTCCGGATCCGCTTGCATACTACCCACTACATATCGACTGAACATCTTCCTAGAACTCGAAGCGCGTCGTTGATTTGTCCGGGTGTCGAGTGCGGATGATGAGCGCCAAAGGGACCGTGTGGTACTGGTGGGGAGTGCGGCGGCCTCGACGACCTGGCCGGGCGAGGTGAGCTGGGGTGCGTGGTGGGCTCGGGGACGCGAACGGCGGCATTGCGCGACGCGAAGCCGTCGCGCGCTTGCACTTGTCTACGGCGGGGCAGTTGGTGCATGCCGGTGCGCTGTAAGGCGCGATGGCGGAGAGCGTGTGCTCGAGCGGTATTGACGGGCGACGCCGTTGCGAGCGTGTTTCCGTCCTCCGCGCGCTCCTCGTCTTTCTTTCTTCCTCCTGCTTCCGCCTGCTCAAGGCCGCACTCTCCATCGCCTCTCGACCACGACCTGCTTCGTTTTTTTTTTCTTTTTCTGCGTCCGGCTGTGTGGGGGCCAGATCGCGCCGGGGATGTGCGCGGGGGGTTTCTGCGACGTCGGCCACCCGCCTTGCACTGGGACAAGTACCTCGTCCGGGGTGCGGAGCTGGTCGGCGACACGGCGGCGACGAACACGTGTGGAGGTGGCGCCGTCGTACCGCGCGTGAGTGGATCGGGGCTACTCGTGCGGGCGTGGATTGGGTGTGTGCGCGGGCGCTTAATGTCGCTCAGAGTGCCTACGTGGGGTCTCGAGCTTTTTGTCCGTGGTGGCCTCGAGCGACCGGGCCATCGACGAGTGAAGTGCGATGGGTGCGGATGAGCGCGCCGTGCATGCTACTCGTCGCGCCGTTTCTCTCTCTCGTCCCTCGTTCTTTACCTTCTTTCCTCTGTTCTCTGTCATACACTGAGCAGCCGGAGGCGCCGGTCGATGTGAGGACGGTGCTGGCGGGGACGTCGGCTCGACGGGGGCGTGGGCGCGGGCGTGTATGGGCCCGGTGGCGAGGCGCTGCGTGCGGAGGCGGACGCCCCTTACAAGTGCGGGGGCAGCGGGGGGCATTCGCCCTGACGCTTCGACACGTTCGCGCTTGTGAGTCGCGATTGTAGATGGCGTGCGATTGCGGACGAAGTTGCCGCCGATGGCGGGTGTGTGTTTGGCGCAGGGTGGGTTCATGCCTCGCGCTTTCCGCCGCCTGGGGTCGGGTCGGGGACGGAGCAGGCAGTCGGTAAATCTGTACCTCATGCCCGCGCGTCTTCCTGTCGCGTATGGTGTCGACCTGCCGCCTGGCCATGGGCGGGATACCTCTCATTCACACGCCGCGACCGCACCCGTCGCCGTCGTGTCTGCTGGATTGGTACTCATTTACACTCGCGTCTCCTCCCCTCCTTCCCGTACACTCTGTCTGCGCTTCAGACATATGCGGGATCTTTCCACCTCCGCACGAGCTTGCGGCTCATGCGTGAAGTTCCCCGTGGCTTCCTTCTCGTCCTTATGCACGCGGATGCGGCGCAGGTGGTGATGCGCACACTGGCCCTCTGCTTTCTGCCCTGAAGTGCGGTGGCGCAGCGATTCCTCCTGTATCGCCCGCTGTCTCTTTCTACTTCTTTATCCCCGGCTCTCGAAGCTGGCGGGTCCATGTAATCGTCGTTTTGTCGGAATACGAGGAGGACCGCTCTGATACTTATCCTACCTTATGAAATCGTGTCTTGATGCTCATCTTACTGGCGTTTTCAGTGAGGACGATCTGCTATTTGTGCCTCAATATCAGTACACCAATTCAGTCTTTCTACAACGTTATCCAGCGAATTCGCAACCAACTCTAATGTCCTTTCCAATGTCTCGTCATGGTCGTCTGTGCGGCTCATGCTGGCAAGCAAATTTCGTAGTTCTTGCGTCGCGGTAGTCACAGTGCCCACGACGCTAACTCGCGTGTCCGTTGCAGCGTCCAGAGTCCTATCGAGGTCTGAAATCTCTTCGTGAGTTGAGGTCCGTATGGTTAAAGAATTGCCAACCTGCTTGCCTGAGGTCGGCCTGTTCCATTCTCGCGCGCAGTTCCCGGATATTGTCTTCAATCTTTTCGACATCCCTTTCCAGGTCCGCCAGCGACGCATCATCCGTACCGGTGGCCTCCCAGCTGGCCACAGCCATTGCCATTGGAGGTGTTACCGTGTCGCCGCGGCCTGTAACTTTCCACGTCCTCAGCGAGTATCAGGATAATCGGGGCGCGCGAACAACTCACCTTTCCGCCGTACCTTGTGCTCCTGCTTCCGAAACCGCTCCGTCTGTGGCGGTCGTTTGTGTTGGAACACGGACAGAAACTCGGCATATGACGAGAAGAAATTGTCCCGCGTCATGTCGTAGACGAAGCGCGTCTTGCGATCGCAGCTGATCTTGCTCGTCCTGCAAGGTCTGCATGCGGGGTGGTCTGCGTCTATTATGCAGACGCGCTTGCTCTTGCCGAGCGCGCATTTGCTGCAGGGCTGCGAAGGTTGGAGTGCAAACGTTAGTGCCTCCCACAGAATCCACGCTTGCCTCGACTCATTGGCTTACCTCCCTATTCTGCTCATTCCACTGCTCGATCTCCTCCCCGCCTTTCCACTTGCCCGTGTGCTTGTCGTGAAACCGTGTCGTCACCTCCGTCACTCGTTTCCAAAATTTCTGGTGGAGGATGTCTGGTGGTGGAGAGGTGTCTGTGCTCATGGGACGAGGAGGTTCCGATGGGCAACCCGCGATTGCGATGATTCCCGAGTGAATATCAAGATGGCATCAACGTTTGGCAGAACGCGATCAAAATGCGATGGGATGCATTTCAAAACGAAAAAGACGGGCTTGTTGAGGTCACGACCGACACAGACTCAGGGTGAACACGAGATATATTCCTTGCTCGCTATTCCGCACCCAGATTTGGATCGTATGAACGTGAGGAAGTTGACACAAACACCAGCGAGACGACTGAAGTTGGGGATTGTACGCCGAGAGCAACGAGGTAAGATTCGATTTATAGGACAACATGAACGCTCTGGGAAATTTTGATTCCCTTTCTGGTAGGTCTTTACTTCATCCACAAATCGCGCATCACAAGGGTAGGGCACGGCAGTACTAGCGATCAGTTCAAACGAGGATGCGATGGAAGATGGTTAATGTTTAAGTAAAACTATACCCGCAATCTGTTCTTCCCTCGAATTAGACACGGTGACACCAGACACGGCCGGAGGAAGAGACGCACCACCATTCGGCCCAAGAGTCAAATAAAGCAGCGTCGTAAGTCGGCTGCTTTCTCCCTGTTAACTTGATTTTCAGCCCAGCCGCCGCAAGCGCGCGAAACTGCGCCACCGTAGATGCCGTGGTCAGAAACTGCGAGGGTGCGTGCGTGAGGTCCAGTGTGAATCGCTCCAGTGCGACACGGTATGGTGTCGGCCGCAGTCGCACGCGCAGCGCATCGAACAAGTCTTGGTAATTTGCACCCAAGGAGATGTCGCCGACCCGTAGGGTGTTTAGTCGGGGCAGGAGATCTGGGAGAATTAGGGCACGGAGAAGTTTTGCCGGACTGATTGCCACAACCTCGAGGTCCGCGACGGAGGCTGGGACGGCGGTGAGGCGGGCAATGATGGTGTCCGCTGACATGTCATGGCACACCAGGGATAGCGTGCGGAGGGGGCAGGCCGAGCGGCGGATGAAGTGGTCCAGAACGAGCGGCTGGACGTGCTCGTTAACGTCGAGGTAGTGAAGGCGGGGGAGGATCAAGTGCTCGAGGAGCTCTGTGGAACAGCTGAGGTACTCCAAGACAGGGAGGACGAGGGGCTCCAATGCAGC